>CP139506.1:428426461-428675006 GCA_021014915.2 Artemisia tridentata subsp. tridentata
AAATTTTAATACTTATTTTCTCCGTTTATTTTACGTTTTCATTCGTTTTTATAAGTTTTCGTCATTTTTTGTACGTTTTCGACGTTTTCGTCCGTTTTTGTACATTTCATCCGTTTTTATACGTTTTCGTCCATTTTTACGAGTTTTTATACGTTTTTATCCATTTTTACGAGTTTTTATACGTTTTCATCCATTTTATACGTTTCTATACGCTTTTTGTACGCTTTTATACATTTTCAACAGTTTGTATACGTTTTCGTCTGTTTTTTTACGTTTTTATATGTTTTCATCCGTTTTGTATGGTTTCTCATATGATTTTTGTATGTTTTTATAACGATTTTTGTATGTTTTTATACGTTTTTGTTCCTTTTTATACGTTGTTGTTCCTTTTCATATGATTTCATTCAAAATCGTATAAAAACGAACAAAACGTATGAAAATGAACAAAAAAGTATAAAAACGTACAAAAATCGTATAAAAACGTATGAAAATGTACAAAAACGGACGAAAACGTATTGAAACGGATGAAAACGTACAAAAACGAACGAAAACGTATTAAAACGTATAAAGACGTAAAATAAACGTACAAAATACGTATTAAAATTTTTTCGGTTCGTACATAAAATTGAAAAATGGTTTTTTTTTTTTTTTTTTTTTTTTTTTTTTTTTTTTTTTTTTTTTGTGTTAATTACTAAAATGGTCCCTATGGTTTACCGGGTTTCACATATACAATCTTAGGCCCTGACGTTATGCATCTCTATCACGTTAGTCCTTTTTTAACGACCGTTTAAACGTCGTTAGTAAAATCTTCATAAGGTAACATTGGAAATTAGCAAAATCTTTAAAAGTAAATCAAATCTTTTGATTTGATTTATTTTTTATATTAGTTTTAATTTTGTTTGATAGTTTAATCAGTTTATCAAATGGATTCACACACACAATGACACAAATCCACACACACTATCAAAACCGAAATTCTTTCAATTTTTTTCATACCAATGGTAAGTTTTTCCCTTAATTGGTTGTCGTTTAGGTTTATTTGTGTAATCTCAGTGTTGCTGTGTTTGGTTTCATGGCAAAATTATGTTTGATTTATTTGTGTGATAACCCCTGTTTTGTTTTAGGGGGTATTTGGATTAGCTTTTTTTTTGGGCTTATGGGCTTATTTGAATTTGGAAAAGCTCTTAAGTTTGTTTTTTTGGGGCTTATTAGATTATGAAGTTGACGTTATGGACTTAAATAAGTCCATAAGGTTAATGTGTTAAGCTGAAAAAATGAGCTTATGAGCTTTTTCATATTCAAATAAGCTCATAAATCCAAAAAGTAAGCTAATCCAAACATCCCCTTAAATAAGCTATGTGCTTGTTATGTGTTTGCTTGTAATAAGGTCATCCAAACACCCCTGATTTAGTTGTAATAAGGTCTTTGCTTGTTATGTGTTTGCTTGTAATAAGGTAATCCAAACACCCCTGTTTTAGCTGTTGAAATAAGCTCAAACTTAAAACACCCCTTCTTTAGCTGTTGAAATAAGGTCAAACTTAAAACACCCTTGCTTTAGCTGTTGAAATAAACTCAATCTTAAAACATCCCTGCTTTAGCTGTTGAAATCTCAGACTTAAAACACTCCTGAAATAAGCTCCCCTGTTTCGTTTCAGTAAGCTCAAATGTCTTTAGTCATTAGTTTTTTGGCTTGAAAGTATGTTCTGAAAGCGTAGCCAGGAAATGTGTACAACTTAAGCCATATTAGTTTTGTTTAGCGATGGCGGATAACTAATCAATATGACCATTGCAACATATAGGGTCAATAATCACTTGTAACTAAACACCCATCTAACTGGTATCCTACCAAGTTATGATTAACCCTAAGGTTTTCCCCTTGATGACACTATGGTTATAAATGGAAATAACAGTTGGTATTAGTGAAAATGGATCGGATAAGAGTCAGAAACAGGCCTCGCCATATCCGATTAATTGTTAAAAGTTAGCTTGATCATTCCACAAAAGTAATCCGCCATTGCTGTAGAGTTCTTGGCTCATCCTCGAATTATTAGACTTTGATACTTCAATGTTAGAATCCGCCATATTGATTGAAGTGTAGCAGTTTTTGCGTCCATTAAAACTAAGTTCTTTGCGGGTCATGTTTACTAGTTGCCTCCATATTAGTGTTGTTATGTGTGTTTGGTTTTATTTTCTGAATTGCTTGTCTTTGTGGTATTGCTTGCTATATATAACTTTTTGTTTATCAATATAGGAATATGATGCAAAGGTTCACGTTCGAAGCAAATTGCATTACTTTCAATTGATTAAAGACAGATTAGATGAAAACCGTCTTACACTGTTTCGGTCAACATGCTTTGGTCCATGGTTGGATTTAAATTACGTTGAGAACGATGAGAGTCTTATACATTATATGCTTCAAAAGCAAATTAAGTCTGATGATGACCACTATGATTTGCCACTAGTTTATGTTGTTAATGGACATCATCTTCATTTTGGACGCCATCAATTTCACCTGATAACTGGTTTTAAATTTGGATTGCCTAGTTTCCGTAAGTTTAGAAGTGGTGATATCATATTTCGTGACCGTGTATTTCCTCAGGAGGTAGGTGAGAATTTAAAAAGCATAGATCTTCTATGTTTGATTGAGGATGAAGTGCTTTTTACCAAACTATCTGATGAAGATGCAGTCCGAGTTTGCCTTTTGTTATCGCTTGAGGTCATATTTATGGGGTGTGATCTGTTATATGTGGTGGATGATACATATCTTAGGATGGTTGAGAACTTTGAAGACCGGAATGACTTTCTTTGGGGGGAACTCATTTGGAGACAGTTGTACGATGCCATTTGAAATATCAACTCAACTCAGAAGGTGGAATATTCGTTGGATGGATTTGTTTTATGTTCCAAGGTTAGAATTATTACACAAATTCTTTTAATAAATTATTTTGTAACTTGAAATTATAAGTATGACTAAATTTTGTTTTTAACTAGAATTATTTATTATTTTTTTTCCTTTTTCAGATATGGATTTTAGAGTCTTCTACACAGAGCTGGCTTTGTTTGAGTAAGGACCTCGATGTTATCCTGATAACGCTCATTTTGTCTATGACAGAGTCGCGTTATTTGTATATTTTTGTATATTATTTAGTTATGTTTATGAGCATTTTGCGCTTAAAAGGTATTAAGATGTGTTCAGGTCTAAGTACAAGGAAATATCGAAGAATGACGAAGAAAAGCCAAAAGATTAAGAGAATATTCAAGAAAAGATTGCCGTCAAAGATATTGATTCATGTTATGATTATTTCCGATGTACAAGAGAAGGTTGTGAAGATTATCAATGAAATATGGAGTCATTATTTGGTGCTAAAAAGAGTATTAAATGATGAAGTTTTAAGCCAACCCAAAGTTGAAATTTATGTGCAAAACAGTTCCCAACCCAAGGTTAAAGCTGAGGTTCAAACCCAAGGTTCAATAGCCCAACCTGAGGTTGAGCAGTCATCCCAGCCGCCGGTTCAAATCTGAACCGTGGGTTGAGACGAGTCTAAGATGAAAAGTTGCATTTAATCAAGGTTTTAACTACCATAATGACTCAAGTCCGATCATTTCCTCTCTTTTATGATTATTGAAGGCTTGTGACAGTTTTTGTGAGTGATTTCAAGCATAAATATGACCCATGATCACCACAATTCAAGAAGACATAATATACAACAAGAAGCAAGAGACAAGACAACAAATCTTAATCAAGCCTTACACCATAAGGACTTGATCATATCTTATATAACCCGAAAAAGTTCAATAATTCCTATCATTCTTAAGGAGATACCAAGAAGTGTTGGTGATACTTGTGAGAAGAGGCGGTGGATTCCCTTGTTCGATTAGAGGTGTTAAGGAGCGCTATAACTCTTTATATTTCTTACTCATTGTAGTCTTGCTTTGGGTAACTTTCTTTTACTTAATTATTATGGTGAACAATTTGATGTTGAATGAAATGTTACATTTGTTGATGAAACTTGTTATGGAGTAATTTGTGATAATTGTTTGGGAATTATGTAGACTTTCGTGTGAATGTTGAATGATTAGTCGGTTATAAAAAGTGATTGTTCTCATAAGTTTGTTTAAATATAATTCGTGTTCTAAAACTTGTTGATTTAACATTGTTGGATTTAAAGGTCGAAAGAATTTCTAATATTGTTTAATTCCAAGAAATTGGTGCACAAATGGATTGGTACTTGATAATTGACAACTATTAAGTATTCAAGTTTTTAAATGAATTCGAGAATATTTGATCACGAGATTGGGTCGAAAGGACTCGTATGAACTAATGTTACTAATCATCTTTTTCATACATTTGATAACACAAAGGGCTAGCGTAATGGGATGATGTATTGGCCGAAAGGAATCACCCATGAAACTAGTAAAAACATGGATTTTTTTGATAGTACCCATTGACTAGAAAACCTTGTGAAAATTGGTATGTACCTTCTACATATATGTTTCACCCAAACATATTCAACATTTTATCACGATTAGTTATTATTCCTAAACAAGTATTTGTTCGCTTGATTGATTGAATTCGGAACCATTGTTTGTTTGTTTATTTACGGTGCTTTAGAGTGTGACAATCTTTAGTACTATTTCTTGTGCTACATAAATTGCTAAGCTTAAACTACGTAGTCTCGTGGGACGATCCCTATTTACCACAAACCATATTACACACGAACGAGTATACTTGCTCGTATGTGTTTTCTTAATAATCGGTAAAAAGGTGTTTATAAATTTAAAATTTGAGTGAAACTTAGGATATAATATATACACTCGGTACACGCATCAAGTTTTTGGCGCCGCTGCCGGGGATTTGGTTTTTGTTCTTAGGTGTTTATCTGTTTGTTGCTCTTGCGTGATCCTTTGATTGTTTGTTTGAATTGAGTTCTTGTTGAATTGCTTGTGTTATTCATATGCTCCGGCATCGTCACCATCAAGTTTTTGGCGCCGCTGCCGAGGACTTAGATTAGTTTAGTTGTAAATAGTAGCATAGAATTTGTTCTTGTTTTTGCATGAATTTTAGTGTTAATTTTATTTTAGTTTATGAGATTGTTTGATTTTATTTGATTGGTGACTTGTTAAGTGTTGGATTGATAATTTCTTGTTTAGTTTATTTATTTTGATTTTATTTAATTTAATGTTTATTGTTTTAAGTATTAATTTAGTCTAAAAAAAAAAAAAAAAAAAAAAAAATTGGAAAAAAAAACCACTGCAAACCGCCAGTTCAAGAATGAACCGGTCCGGTTCGCGAGTTTCTGTGAGAACCACAAAGGCCCAACCGCCGGTTTGAGTCTGAACCGCGCGGCTGGCAATTTTCTGTGAAACCAAACCAAACCAAACCGCCGGTTAAGTTTTGAACCGCGGTTTGATGTCATTTTCAGAAGAAAAAAAATTTATTTTGTTTATTTACTTTAATTTGCTTAAGTTTGTTTAAGTTTTAATTTATTTAGTTCGTTTAAATAGTTTTAAATATTTATTAATGTTTTCTTGTTTAGATAGTTTAGTTTTTATTAACTAACCTCTAGTGTTTGTTTTGGATTTGTTGTTTATGAATGTTTTAGTTTATTTTTAGTTATGGATTCGCCTAGTGAAGTTTCCGCTTATTTGGACAATTTGGAAACGAAATTAATGGATGTTGGAGATGTATTGGCAAGAATGGAGAAAATGGTTGATGTGGAGAAAGTGGAACTGCAAGCTAAAGGAAAGGATGTTGAACTTATGGAATGTGAACCGGAAAAGCCACGGGTGATCACTTTCACTCGAGCTAAGTTAAGGGAACATGATGAACCTAGTATGAGGTATTCCACGCCTTGTGGAATCGAAGGTTTTGGAGCTTGGGATGCGGAGTGCAATATTGGACAAAGTGAAAGCTATGTGACTTATGCATTTTATGAGAAATTTGGAGATGGAAAGTATGAAGTGGATAAGTACAATAGAAGGATAGCAAGGGATGTTAATATTGACATCCATGGTTACACTTTTACTATGGACTAGATTGTTGATGAATATGAAGACACTACGGACCCTTCCGTTGTGTTTGGAAGGAATTTCTTGGTAGCAACTAAGTGTACTCTTGATTTTGGCTTAGAAGAGATGCAACTCAAGATTGGGGAATTGCAAGATGATGAGGATGTTGATTGGTTGATTGAGCAAATGGAAGAGGCTTGTGATAATGAAGATGGTACTTTAGGGAGCACGAAAATAGACAAGATGGGAAAAGCTTCTTGTCTAAAACAAAAATTCCCACCATTCAAAGGTCTTATACCTGCACCATCATCACTACCACAACCTACTACACTACTCAAGGGAGAAAGTTCTTCCAACCCAACACCACCCAAAGGAACAATTGATGAAGCCAAATGTGTGGAAGAAATCACCACAAAATTCAAGGAATTACTTAATGAGAAACCCATACTCCATGTTTTGGAGCACTATGCTCATTATCGGAAACTACTTGATGAAATTTCGGTTGAAAAGATGAAGCTTGACAAGAAAAGTGTGATTGAGGAAGAGGAAGAAGAAAAAGTTATGGAGAAAGGTTTGCCTAAGAAGAAGGAGGATCCGGGAAACTATCTTATCCCGCTTAAAGTTAATGGAACCACCGCACTAAACGCCTTAGCCGATACCGGGGCAAGTGTAAGTATCATGCCATATAAACTTTATAAGCTTTTGGAATTAGGAAAAGCTTGTCCTTCTAATGATGTTTTGTTGTTGGTTGATAATACCATGGCTAAAACCTATGGAAAAGTTAAGAACGTAAGGCTACAAATAGGTTTCCAAACCTACTTGTGTGACTTCTTGATCTTACATGTGCCCATTAATAAGGAGATGCCTATGTTGGTTGGTCGTCCATTTTTGAGTACATGTGGAGCCGTAATTGATAATGGTAAAGGGACAATGGAGATTGATGATGGAGTTGCTAGGAGAATTTATCATGCTAAGAAAAGGAACAAGATTCTAGCGGATGAGGAATCGGACGAGGAAGATTGGTTGGACATGTTTGATATTGGCCATGATAGTGAAGGAAACCCGAAATATGGAATAACCGCACCATCGTTTGAACATATTAAGGATGATATGGAACGTGCCTTGTGTTGGGAACACATTTCACGAAATTATTCTAGGTCTTGGCCATATTATCAAAATTGGTTGTAATGGGTTATATGTTAGAGTTAAAGCCCACGGTCCATTAGTAGCCCATGGACCGTGGTATTCAATGTAATTCTTTCTAGAAGCTTTCAAGCACATGGCGCCCTAATCCCATGCCTATAAATAGAAGGCTTAGGGTGCCTCATTTATTGTTGGTTTTGTTCACTGTGTGCGGAAGCTTTGCTAGTATTTCGAGTGTAATAAAATCATCCTTCTTCTTCTCTTATTCTCTTCTCTATCTCTCGTTGTTTATTAGTCTCTCGTTATTAGTTTCATTCGTAGTGTTGTTATAGTTGTTTACGTGGTAATTAGTAGAGTAGATCTTGTGTTACGCTCTTAATAAGGACCATCACCTTGGCTATGGAAAACTATTTCAATCCTTTCAAAAACATAATTATGTATAAAAAGATGGTTGAATTTCTTGATTCTTTGCCAATCCAACTCAAGAATATTGAGTGGACATCCGATGGCTATAGTAAGTATCAAAAAGTGAGGGAGACAAGGTTTGGCATACTAAGATTGAGATCACTAGCCCAAGTGGACGTCGTTTCACTCGTGCGTTTAAGACAAGGGAAACCGATAGGATACTTTCGGGAAAGTTCAATTCGGAAGATATTCTACGTTTCGGGAACTATTTTGATTGAAGAAAGCATTTTGAGGAATAAAGAAGCTTATCGCTAAGCTTCTGCTCATTTTGTCTTTGATGAGCCTTATTATGATTGTTTGCATTTTGATTATTTTGATTATCTCGTTATGTTTGCATTTCTATGTTATTTTTAGTGTGTTTTAGCTTTATAAGCTTTTATTTATATGAAGTATTTTATGATTGTGTTATAGTGTTTTTAGTTTGTTTAATTTAAGTTTATTGGAAATGTTTGAAGTGTTTATGAGTTGTGGTAATCATTCAAAATTATCGAGAAATTGAGGAAAGATTTTGTTTAAGTTGGGTTTTTGTTAAAAATTTCATCAACCTACGGTTGAAGTACCAACCCACGATTTGAGTCCTCATTTTTACCAAACAAGAAAGAAAAAAAAAAAAACACCACAAAACACCAACACTCTCAACATCATTCCAATTGATTGGGAGATTGAAGTTTAATACTTACATTGAGTTTATAAGGATTCAATGGCATCGAAAAGAGTAAGTAACACCATCCAATTACTTTAATTTGTTCTTAATTCGAATTTGATTTTTAGGGTTTTGAATTGGGCAAATTTTATATAGTTCGAATTGATTGAATTTATTTGATGGGGTTACTAGAGGATTGATAATAGGATTGATTTCAAGTGAAATTAGATGAATTGGTTGAGTATTGAATAAGAATATGAGTTTTTGAAATTTAGGGTTCATGAATGTCGAATTTTTGGGAATTAGAATCAAGATTGATTGGATTTCTTGTGGTATATGGTTAATGATTAGTGTTTGTATGCTATTTGATTAATTATATGGACCATTTCTTTGTTTGATTTTGATTTGATTCAAGGATTTTTTTTTTTTTTTTTTTTTTTTTTTTTGAGGTTTAGAAGTTAAGAGGATATAGAGAATTAAGCCAATAGAATAAGAACTAATAAGCCTAGAAGAGAAAGGTAGTAACTTGTTAAGAAGTGGGGATGAGCTAGAAAACCCGTTTGTGATGTTGATGTGCAGCAAAACGCGGCTGGGAGCCCAACCGCCGGTTCAGGCACCACCAGACCCAACCAACCGCCGGTTCAAGATTGAGCCGCGGCGGCTGAGCCTTTTCTGTCCCACAAGCAAAACCCAACCACCGGTTCAAAGCTGAGCCGCGGCGGTTGGTGTTAGGCTGTGTAAAAAAAATCTTTTGCTCTTGTCTTACAAGTTAACCTTTAGATCCAATATTTCTTGTGTGCTTGTTTTGTTGTGTTTTTGTATAAATGTGTAAGAGAAGCTACTCAAGAGGAAGAGAACCTGCTCATTTCTTTGTACGTAAGACAAGGTCGAGCAATGAAAGAAGGTAGTCTCATGCCGATTACTAGTGAACACTTGAAGTGGGGAAGGCTAAGCAAGGAGGCTAAAGCTTGTTTCAATAGCCGTTTAGCTAAGTTACAACGGAAGAAAATTGCACAACCAAAGTTGGTTAATTGGAATTTGATTAAGAAGTATAATATCTATGAGAATCTAGAGAAGTTTATGGATGTTAGCACGGAGTATGAAGATGGAAGTATTTTTGAGGATATTAGTTTCGAGCTCGCTCTTAGGATCAATGAGAAGCAAATCTACAAAGAATGGTGTTTGGAGTTCTTTTCCACAACATATTTCAATCAAGAGGTGAATTTGAGTGACATTTTGAAAGAAAAATGTATTTGGTTTCGCTTGTGCGGGGATGATCATGTGTTGACTTTGCCGGAATTTGGGAAATTACTTGGTTTGTATGATGATAATGATCTTGCTGAAGAGGTGTTTGTTGTTCATTTTGGTAATTTGGAAAGGGAACCACCAAAGTATGATGGTACTAAGATTTGGAATGAGATTGGAGAACCGAGTGGTTCAAGACCAAAGGTGAAGGAAATTCATTCACCAATGGCAAGGCTTTTGCACAAGATATTTGTGAACTCATTTGTACATCGAGGTAATAGTCAAGACAAGGTTCATCAACCGGATTTGTGGTTGATTGAAATGATGATGAGTTATCGTGATGGAAAGAAGTTGAAAATGAATGTGGCATGGACCTTGGCAGTTTATTTGTCCAGGAGAGCAACCCTTATGTCGGAGCATGGTTTTATCAATGGAGGGAATTATGTGTCAAAGATTGGAAGAAGTTTGGGGTATGCTACACAAAGTGAGTTGAATAGGATTACGGTAATGAAAGATTGTGAAAAGCTTGACAAGAAGAGTTTGCAAGGTTTGCTTGATCATGATAATATGTGTTTGGTTGAGACTATTGCAAATGTGGCTCGTAACCAACCACCACCACAACGTATGGAAGAACCTTCGGGACTTGATTCGGGATGGGGTGAATGGCATGCGAACTTGCCACAAGTTGATAAGAGAGAAGTTTGGAGAGATATGTCTATGATGAGGATTGGACATCAAATGGATTATTGTGCACCGATTCTCACACACCTTGGTCACCAAAGTGTTCCGCCATATTCTTTTCAAATGACTTATGAACCGCCTAGTGTTCCACCTTACCCATACCCATATACACCATACCCATTGCAACATGTACCTTACCCAACATCATCTAGTGCATTTCAAGGAAGTGAAGGGTACAATTTTAATCATGAGGGGTTCATGGGTTATTATTCTTCTGATGTGGGTCCGAGAGGTTATGAAGCAGGAACATCGTCTGGAGGTGTTGGCATTGGAGCATTGGTTGATTACCAAGGAGATGACTATGAGGACATGGATGACGAATGATTTTGACTATCATTCGCGGTTTTATATGATGTGTAATGGATAATTATTCTATCTTCTCCCTAGTACTTTATTTCTGAATTATTATTATTATTATGTGATGTAGGATTTATTATTATTATTTAGGATTTTATTAAGCACTTTATTATTATTATTTTTGTGTGTTTGTTTTGCTATGTTTTGTGCATGTGTTTATTTTTCATGCTTGAGATACCATGGAATTATTGCTCATTCATATGGTTGGTACATTTTGGAGTTTGAAGTGACCAACTCATGCGTTAAATACCAAATATGGATCTCGTATGATTTCTCGGTGATATCATTTACTACTTTATTTTCCCTATTTCCTTTGCTTTGAAGTTAATTTTTTCACATTGAGGACAATGCAAAACTTAAGTGTGGGGGAGGGAAGTAAATAGTGAAAATGATCTTGTTTTTAAATTTTTTTCTTTGGTGATTATTTTGGAGTTTGTTTTATTGCCTTTAAGGAAATTAGTTGTTTTTACACCTAAAAGATCATATCTAATTAAAACAACTTGGAATTTTCCAATAGCATAAAATCGCAATTTGAAAATTTTAACGTATCTCGATTAAGTGAAGCGATCTGTTCTTGGGATTGATAACATTACTTGTGCATTTATAGCCTATTCTACAAATATGTGAGGATTTGAGCCTATCATTTAAAGCATATCTTTATGCTTAAATTCTATTTTCTTGCTATGAGTGTGCCGGTGATTGAATTGATTCTAGAACTTGTGCTTGTTATGCATTATGAATTCCAAAGTAAGGTCACATTCGTGTTTAAATGAATTTAAATGATAAGAGGCAACTTAGGATTTCAACCAAATGGCCTTCCATTTACATATATTGATATATTAGCTAGCCAAATCGGCTAGTTAACCACTTTTTATGGACCCATTTGTTAGCGCTCATTTTTAGCGCTAGATACCCTTAGTTCACCCTTTGAGCCATTCTTTTTGTTTTGTTACATCCAGAAAATACAAAAAGATTTTACACCTTTAAACTTTAGCCTAACCTTTTTGTCAAGTCAAATCGATGAATTACTTGTTGTTGGCGTGAAGAAGTTTTTGATGATTATGAGCTTACACTTTGAGGTATATGCTCATCCAAAGTGTGGGGGATGTGAAAGAAAAGAATGATGAAGAAATATATAGCCAATGTGCTATAGTTATGAAGATGGAGGAAAAAGAAGTATTATGAGTTATCGAATAGCCAATGTGCTAAGACGTGATGTTTATATGTATGGTGATCGATGAAAGAAATCAAAAGAGAAGGGGAAAAAGTTGATTCGGAGGCTATAATCATTTTGGGATACATGGATTGATTTTTGCAACAAGTGATTTTGGTATTTGACTTGATTATTATTACATTACTAAATCCACTAAATAATCCCATGCATTATCCTAACCCTTTTTGCTTTGTGAAGATATCGACTGTATGAATATTCTAGTGACCATCCGTTGTTTGAGTAAATCAAGAATTCGCGCCAGCGATCTATTATGTTTATACAGAAGTTATTGGAGCATAAGTTGATATTAACCCTCAGCCTAACGTTTCAACCCGAATAAAAGTCCTCTTTGATAAGTTTATTTATTTCTTACATGATTTGGATTAGTTTTGATACTTGTACAAGCTTATGGTATGAAATGAAATCATGACTGAGCAATTGAGTGAAATACACCACCAACAAAAGAAATGAGTGTGAGTGAATTATATTATTACTTTCTTTTAGTGAGGAGCTTAGTTGTGTTATCTAGCTTGATCGAGTACTTCGTTTAAATTTCACGTATAAATAGTAAAAATCACTTTTTGATCTTTTGCTTTGGCAATTAGGAAGATTAGTGAAATTTTTGAGAATCATGATGGTTGGCTATTGGAAAACAATTTTCCAAAAGATTACTTTGCTTGAGGGCAAGCAAAACCTAAGTGAGGGGGATTTGATAACGCTCATTTTGTCTATTGATGTGTCAACTGTGGGTGCAAGTTTTAAATTTATAAACATGAATTACCGAATCTAGAAATAACACATACGAGAAAGTGAACTCGTCCGTTATAGCAAGATTATGATGGTAAGTCGGGATCGTTCGCAGGGATTTGTGTAGTGAATCTATGTGTAAGCTACTAAAAGTAAATTTCTTAAACAAGCAATGATGAAAATTCAAATGATTAAAACTACACTTGCTTAGACTAATATACTACTTTTAATAAGCATGATTGTGATAACTTTTGACAACATGTTGGTTATGATAATTAGTTTAGTGAACTAATCTATTGTTTCTACAATCATACGCAAATCAATAAGCAATATACATCATCTAAGCAAGTGCACAAAGACACTAGCCACTCATAGCAAACATGAACATAAACTCAGAACTTTGAACATTAGAAACCATAATTGAAAGTCTTACAATGATTGGAAATAGATTACAAATGATAAGGTAATGATACCCAAAGTATTGGTGTTGACTTCTTGACATTTTGACCTCCAAATGTTGACTTCTTGAACCTCCAAAGTTTCCAGGACTTATAAGGACGAATTTAGGACTTTTGAGAGAGTGGTTGATGATTAGAATAATAATTGGGATTGATAGCACACTTAGCTCCTTCACAAATGGTCCTATTTATACTACTCTCAAAGCCTAGGGTGATAAAATGCTCCAACTTGGCCTCCAAGCAAATTAGAATGGCCTAGAATCATCATTAGAAGGCCCTAGAATCGGTGGTATGAAGATAGTATCCTTAATGATGAAGTTTGGGAAATCAGCCGACATCCAACCGATCGGTATTATCTCCAACCGATCGGTTGGTCTTCGAATATGGCCTCCATCCGATTCGGTTGCGGGTTGCATCCGATCGGATGGAGTGCTGCTGTATGCTCTTTTTGGACTTTTGTCGTTTGGGCTTGTTTCTTGTTAATGGCTCATAGTTCTTCATCCAAACTTGGTCTTTTCTTTATCTTGAAGCTTATCAACTTGAATACTTGGACCTTTATTCTTTGAAATGTCTATTTGATTGGATCTTGACAAGAGAATCTTCGCACCATCATAAATATTTCCTTCTTCCTCATTTTTCTCATCTTTTTCTTCCTTTTTCCTGTTTTTGGCTATATACACTTTGCAAACACACTTTGGTACGATTTAGTAACAAAATCATATAAATATAACCAAATAACATATAAAAAATTACGAATAACGCTACTAAAAACATGCACAATTTGAGCGTTATCATATTCCCCCACACTTAAACTTTGCTTGCCCTCAAGCAAATCTAGAAGTAAAAACAATAATCCACATGGTACTCGAGTTTGTTTAATAAAAATGTGATGCAAATCTATCAGGTACAAGTACAAGTTAGATTCATCGTTTTAAGCTTTTATGGTTGAAGCATCGAGATGTTTGACAATACCCAAATGATTTTCTTGCTTGATAAACATTAATAATCACCTCACGAAAAGGAAATGAATTATAATTCACTCAAAACACTCATTTGTATGGTTGGTGGAGTATATAAGAGAAATCACACTCATTTGCTCAGTCATGATTTAAATATTACCATAGGCTTGTACAAGAAACAAAACTACACCGAAATGGCGTGAGCACCAAGTATACATATCAAAGAGGTCTTTTATTCAGGTTAAAGGCTTCAAGGGTTATATCAGACTTATGTGCAACTATCTTATGCAAAACATAATAGTTCGCTAACAACGAATTCTTGCATCACCAAATAACGGATGGTCACTAAGGATAACCTTAGATCACTAACAACGCTACCTAATTCCTCAAGAAATCGGATGGTCACTACATGTCAATACACTTGATAATTCCACAAAGTCAAAAGGGTAGGATAAGACATGGGATATGTTTTAGAAAGGAATGATAATAACGAATATACAAACTAGTCAAAGTTTACTAACCAGATGTTGCTAGCTATATCGAACCACTATCATGCAATCTTGAGGAAAACTCCATACTTGATTAATAAATTATTCCATAGCTCATTGGCTATTCTTGTCACCTTATAGTTGCGATGACTCAATTTCTTTTTTTTTCTTTGAACATAAACTTTCACTTCACTTTGGTAACTACTCTTGGAGTTTGCAACTTTCTTTGAACTTTCATGATTTCCCACATAACATCCATCTTGCCAAATAGCTAGCAACCAACCAAGACTTGACTAAGGGTAAGGCTAGGCTAAAAAGTGTAAAATCTTTTTGTATTTTTCTGGATTTTATCAAAAGAAAAAGATAGGCTCAGAGGGTGTAACTAGGGGTATCTAGCATTAAAGATAAATGCTAACAAAGGGGAAGTGTAATGCTCAAAATACATGTTCAGGAGGTCAGGGGAACTCAAAATAAAGGTTAAACATGGTAAGATTAGATTAATGAATGGGGGAGGTGTGTGTGTTTTTCTAGAGAGAGAAAGTGAATCACACACACACACCTCCAAGATACAATGAATTCCCCTTGCCTCCTAGTCTCAACTAAGAGGGTATTTATACAACCTTACAAGCCTAACTTTACACAAATGGAAAAACTAGACCTTGTACTTAATAACTATGCAATTCCCGAGTATAACATTACTTTTAAGGCTAACAATCTCTCCCCAAAGTGATGTTATACGGGAATTGCTTACAATGTTCCCTACAAGTAAAATATAAACACATAAGCGCAGAGAATGGTCTTCAAACTTCATTACTTCGTTCAGCTTGCAGAATCTTCTCAGCTTTCATTTCTTTACATGCAGAAGAACGTGAGCAAATCTAATTAGGGATCAAATAGACTGTTTCACTCTCCCCTAATTAGTGCTCTCCCCCAAACTGATAACCTTTCTGATGAAAGCCTGAATTCTGAAGAATTCATCTAATAAATGAATGCCCTGAATTCTGAAGAAGTCTTTTGATAACTAAATGCATCCCGTCTTTAGTCTTCTAACACGCAGCGGATACCGTCTTTAATCTTTCTAACACGCAGCGGAAAATGTAGAACAAACTGTAGACTTGACCTTCTTCATGATTATCCGTTCAGGGGAATAGATTATCAACATCTTCATCTCAACAAGTACATCCCAGTTATATTTCATATGAACGGTCAGCCCATTTCTCTCCCCTGCTGGTTGCGATTTATCGGAATCAGCACAATGATGTGTATATGAAGTATCAACTGGAAGCCCTTTATCAGGAATCATATCAGCCCATGAGAAGATGTAGATAAACCCAATCTACTAATAATACCATTTGAAATGTCTAACTCTTTATCAACCCCCTGTTATCAAAATCCAACCAGCTAGTAAATGACCACTGTATGGAGACAGCCCAATATGACCAATATGAGAATGAAGTAAACACCCCTTAGATATGTGACTTAATCTTGTACGAAAGTATGACTAAGAACTTATACTGAGCACTACAACGTAACTCCTTAAAGCATAGGTCGTTTCATATACCCATCCATCCTTCCTTAACTGTATATGAACCTCTCTTGAATTATCCACATCTTTGTGTGACACTGAGTACTACAACGTAACTCCTTTAAGTGATAGTTAACTAGGTCTTCGTCCATCCACCCCTTGACCTATGAAAACTAGATAAATCAAGACTTTATCACTACACTGAGTGCTATACCCATGAGAGCCCAAACAAGTATCTCTGAAAGTCATGCATCCATCCAACCTCTAGAGTTTGAAATAAATAAGTACACATGCCCTTGAAATGTCACTTCAAAATCAAATCAATAATACCGTACAAAAACTCCGTAGTCACAAAAAATCGATACTAGCCGTTGTCATTTGATTGTGAATCTTGATCAGGATCTTTGAAGCAATACGTAGTGTTTTGAGGATGTATACCAATAATTTCATTTGTGATTTAGGTGAGGTGCGAGTTTGAAATATGCCTTTATTTTCAATTCTAAACATGCTAGGAAAATTTGAGTTTTTGAAATTTTTACACCAAATTTTGCCGAAAAAATTCAAATTTTGCCAAAAAAATTCAAATTTTGACCTAAAAATTTGAATTTTGGGCCAAAATTTTCAACGTTACACCATAATTTGAATTTAGTGTAAAAATGGACCGTTTAGTCTCTTGGAAAAATTAAATTTTACTCACATTTTCCCGCCAAAAAACTCTTTTTTTTTGGGCATACTCGATTACCATAGTTACTCGATCAACATAGTTCCTCGATCAAAGTTACTCAACTAAATTAAGTTCCTCGATGAAATGAGTTCCTAGATCAAAGTTGCTCGATCAATGTGTCCAAGTTACTCGATCAAATGGAGTTCCTCGACTAAGTTACTCGATCAACTGGAGTTACTCGATCAAATGGAGTTCCTCGATCAAATGGAGTTACTCGATCAAATGAGTTCCTCTACTAACAGTTACTCGACTATATTGAGTTACTCGATCAAGGTTGGTTACTAGACTAAGTTACTCGACTATATTGAGTTACTCGATCAAAGTTACTCGATCAAGTTACTCGATCAAGTTACTCGATCAAGAGTTCCTCTATCAAGAGTTACTCGATCAAGAGTTGCTTGATCAATTTACTCGATCAAGAGTTACTCGATCAAGAGTTACTCGATCAAGAGTTACTCGATCAAGTTACTCGATCAAGAGTTACTCGATCAAGAGTTACTCGATCAAGTGGAGTTACTCAACTAACTCGACTGATGAACAGTACCGCCCCAAAAATCACGTTTTTCACCTCAAAACCCCACGATTCGCCCCTGGTTAGCTCTGATGCCAATTGTAATGATCAAAATACATGTTCAGGAGGTCGGGGGAACTCAAAATAAAGGTTAAACATGGTAAGATTAGATTAATGAATGGGGGAGGTGTGTGTGTTTTTCTAGAGAGAGAAAGTGAATCACACACACACCTCCAAGATACAATGAATTCCCCTTACCTCCTAGTCTCAACTAGGAGGGTATTTATACAACCTTACAAGCCTAACTTTACACAAATGGCAAAACTAGACCTTGTACTTAATAACTATGCAATTCCCGAGTATAACATTACTTTTAAGGCTAACAGGAAGGCTATTTAGGTTAAATCCTAAGGTTGCCTCTTATCATGCATATACACTTATATCACACATGAAATGTGATCTCACAATAGTCTCATAATGATTTACAAGCACAAGTTCTAGAATAAATAAAATCACCGGCACACTCATAGCAAAAGAATCAAAGTATAAAAGATGTATGCTAAATACGAAACAGGCTTAAATCCTCACTTTTTAGGTGGAAGGGCTATAATATGTGCTAGCTAATGTTATCGATCCCAGAATGGATTGCAATATTAATCGGGACACATCTTAATTTTTCAAAAATTAAAGGTTTCACCAGTGGATGGATCCAGTTAATCTAATATATAATCCTTAAAATGACAAATAACTAGATCACAAGGGCAAACAAAATTTAAAATTTAGCTCGAAATTTACAATCTATTCTAATTTTCCTATTCAACCCCCCCCCCCCACACACACACTTAAGTTAAGCATTGTCCTCAATGTGATAAACGAACTTCAAGGAATGAAAATAGGGAAATAAGAGAATAAACCATATTTTCCTGCTCCAGATGATTCTTTGATCCAAGCAACCAAGCTTTGTAATCATTACCTGCAGTAATCTTAAAAACAAAAGAAACACACGAAATATTTCTACGTTTTATTCAAAAGTCAGTGATACACCCCCACACTTAAGTTCAGCTAAGGGATTAGAGAAACTTTGGGGTGAAATCACTTTGAAAAATAAATTAAGAAGTAAAATTAGCAAACACACGGGTTACCTCCCGAGAAGCGCTTGTTTTATTAACGAGTCATCAGCCTGACTCAAACTTCTTTCAGTCTACGTTGGTGCAATTTTTGGTTTTTTCTTTGAGAATTTTGGAACATACACCACGTTTCCTATCACTATTCATTCTCCAGTTTCATCTATGTCTTCCAATTTTACTCTTTCCCAAGGTCTAGGAAGAACATCATAGATATAATCAGATTTTTCGGCCCAAGGAGTGTTTTTCTTATAATCGGCCGGAAAGGGTGCCATGAATGTTATAGCTTCATATTCTGATTCAGGCGGAATCTCTTTGATAGAAATCTCGTTCATTTGCTCCTTATCATAGTACAATTTAATTCGGTGACCATTAACAATGAAACTTCCACCTTGTTTGTCATATAATTCAACATATCCAGATGGAAATCCATGTTTCACTATATACGGGCTGAACCATTTTGGTTTTAGCTTCGGAGCTTTGAACTTAAATTTAATATTGAAAAGCAGAACTTTGTCTCCAGCTTTGAATTCTTTCCTAATTCTAAGCTTTCTGTCATGATAAGCTTTGGTTCTGGCTTTGTAAATTTTGGAGTTCTCGTAAGCTTGGAGTCTTAGTTCATCGAGTTCATGCAATTGCAAAAATCTCTTCTCTCCAGCTATTTTGAGATCAGGGTTACAGCTTCTGAGTGCCCAGTAAGCGCGATGTTCGATTTTGAACGACAAATGATAGGTTTTTCCATACAAGAGTTTGTATGGTGTTGTACCAATTGGCGTTTTATAAGCCGTACGAAATGCCCATAGAGCATCATCTAGTTTTCTCGACCAAACGGCGGGATTGTCTTTGACCATTTTTTCGAGTATCCTTTTTAAGGCTCTGTTGGTATTCTCGACTTGACCACTGGTTTGTGGGTGATAAGCTGTAGCAAAATGATGATGAACTCCATATCGTTTCATAATTTTCTCCATTTGTCTGTTACAGAAATGGGTTCCTCGATCACTTATTAAAGCTTTAGGAATTCCATAACGAGCAAAAAGCTTTTTGAGAAAATTAACAACAACTCGTGCATCATTTGTGGGTAGAGCTTTGGCTTCAGCCCATTTGGAAACATAATCAATAGCAACGAGAATGTATTCGTATTTGTGCGATTTAGGAAATGGTCCCATAAAATCGATTCCCGAAATATCAAATATTTCGCAGACTTGAATGCTCTTTTGAGGCATTTCATCTCTACGAGAAAGACTACCCGATTTTTGGCAAGCATCGCAGTTTTGAACAAGAGTATGGGCTTCTTTGAAAATTGTTGGCCAATAGAATCCAGCATCAAAAACTTTTTTAGCTGTGGTGGAAGGACCATAGTGTCCCCCAGTTGGGCCATGATGACATTCATCCAGAATTCTTCTTGTTTCAGAACCAGAAACACATCTTCTGATCATCCCATTGGGACACATCTTGAAAAGATAAGGCTATTCCCAATAATAGTGTTTTAGTTCTGAAAAGAATTTACTTCGTTGGGCATGAGTTAAGAATTTGCATAATCTGCAAACCACGGAATTTCGTTTTCATCAACTGTATCAACAGTCATGAGAGTTTCATCAGGGAAATAATCGTCAATCTCGTCTTCCTTTAACTCTTCCAAATTTGGATTCTCTAGACGAGACAAATGATCAGCAGCTAGATTTTCTGCTCCTTTCTTATCTTTGATTTCTATGTCAAATTCTTGGAGTAGCAAAATCCATCGGATAAGACGCGGTTTTGCATCTTGTTTGGTGAACAGATATTTGAGCGCTGAGTGATCAGTGAACACAATCGTTTTTGAAAGCACAAGATAAGATCTGAATTTGTCGAAAGCAAAAACAACGGCTAACAATTCCTTTTCCGTAACCGTGTAATTTTGTTGAGCATTGTTGAGTGTTTTGCTAGCGAAGTATATAGGACGGATATGTTTTCCTTCACGTTGTCCTAATACAGCTCCAACAGCAAAATCGCTTGCATCGCACATGAGCTCGAATGGTAGTGACCAATTAGGTGAAACCATAATGGGTGCACTAGTCAGTTGGGTTTTCAAGGTTTCGAATGCCTTCATGCAATCTGCATTGAATTCAAAAACAGAATCCTTTTTAAGAAGTTTCGTCATTGGACGATATATTTTTGAAATTTTTTTGATAAAATGACGATAGAAACCAGCATGTCCTAGAAAACTTCTAACAGCTTTAACGTTTGTCGGAGGTGGTAATTTTGTAATAATATCGATTTTCGCTTTGTCAACCTCCATTCTTGCTCTGGAAATTTTGTGTCCTAGCGCAATTCCTTCAGTCACTATGAAATGACATTTTTCCCAGTTGAGAACAAGATATGCAGCTTCACATCTTTCGAGCATTTTGTCAAGATTAGAAAGACAAGCTTCAAATGAGCTTCCAAAAACTGAAAAGTCATCCATGAAAACTTCCATAGATGTTTCAAGCATGTCTTGGAATATTACAATCATACACCTTTGAAAAGTTGCAGGTGCATTACAAAGACCATAAGGCATACGCCGGTAAGCGTAAGTTCCAAAGGGACATGTGAATGTAGTCTTTTCTTGATCGGCAGGATCAATAGGAATTTGGAAATATCCTGAAAAGCCATCAAGGAAACAAAAGTATTCGTTCCCTGCTAATCTCTCAAGCATTTGATACATAAAGGGTAAAGGAAAATGATCTTTTCTAGTGGCTTTATTCTATTTTCTGTAGTCAATACATACTCGCCATCCAGTGACAGTTCTAGTAGGAACTAATTCATTCCGTTCGTTAGTCACAACAGTCATTCCTCCTTTTTTGGGAACACAGTGAACTGGACTCACCCAAAGACTATCCTCGATGGGGTAAATGATACCGGCATCAAGAAGTTTGATGATTTCTTTCTTAACAACTTCTTTCATGTTGGGATTGAGTCGACATTGTCTTTCTACAACGGGTTTAGCACCTTCTTCGAAATTGATTTTGTGTTTTCAAAAATCAGGACTAATTCCTGGAATATCAGATGTTTTCCACGCAAAAGCTTCTTTATGCCTCTTGAGAACAGAGATGAGACATTCTTTTTCAAAGTCATTGAGCAACGATGATATGACTACTGGAAGAAGTGAGTTATCCTCCAAGTAGGCATATTCAAGATGATCGGGAAGTGGTTTTAGCTCAAGATCAGTTGGTGGTTCTTGAAGGGATGTTTTGATCCTCAATTGATCATTAAAAGTGATTTCCTCAAAATTCTCTTCTATTATTTCTCCTTCTTCAACTTCTTCTTCATCTTCTTCAAACTTTACTTCCATAAAATCAGTGAATTCTTTATCATGATCTGTTTCACTAATTTTCTCCGAAGTAGTCATGAATGGATCAGAATCGTCAAGTAATGCATCCAATTCTTCATCAGTGACTTCATCGATTACATCAATGTTAAAACAAGTGTCATCACTGGAATAGGGATATTGCATTGCTTTATCGATTAAAAAGGTAATTCTATCTTCTCCAACTCCAAGATTGATTTCTTTTCCTTTTACTTTGATGATCGCATCAGCGGTGTTTAGGAAAGGTCTTCCTAAGATAAGAGGTACTCTACCATCTTCCTCCATTTCTAAGATCACAAAATCCACGGGAAAAATGAATTTACCAACTTGGACAAGCATATTCTCAGCAATTCCAACAGGATATTGGTAAGAATGATTTGCTAAGCGAATACTCATCTTTGTAGGTTTCAAAGTATTGATGGAAAGTTTAGAATACAACGAATAGGGCATCAAATTGATGCTTGCACCAAGATCGGCTAAAGCATCGCATGTGATGTTGTTTCCTAACGTGCATGGAATAAGAAAACTTCCGGGATCTCCGAGTTTTGGTGGAATTTTGTTTTGCATAATGGCTGAGCATTCTTCATTGAGAAAAGTGGCGGATATTTGCTCCAACTTGTTTTTGTTATTAAGAAGTTCTTTCAAAAATTTCCCATAATTGGGCATTCCAGCTAGAACATCAACGAGGGGTACATTGAGTCTAACCTCTTTGATCATTTCAACAAACTTCTTATAACGTTCTTCCATCTTTTCTTTCTTAAGGCTCTGAGGATATGGAATTTTTGGTGTGTACGCTTTAACTGGTGGGATGGGTTTGGGTGGTGTTTTTGTAGTATTTTCCTTCTCGGTTTCTTCAGCTTCATCCTCACTCTCATCATTGATGATCGTGGTATCATTTGGATTGGGTGGTGGATCATAAGAAATACCACTTCTTGTGTATACAACATTGATATGCTCATTTCTAGTCTGTGGTGGACGATAAGTTTTATCGTTTGATCCAGATGATGTTGGTTTAGGGTTGGATTGGTTATTACTTGGTAATGAACCAGATGGTCGTGAAGAAATTTGATCAGAAAGTCTACCGAATTTGTTTTCGAGAACTTGAATAGATGCTTGATGATTTTTCTGACCTTGCTCAACTTTGGTTTTGAGATTGAAAAATTGGTTCTTGACCAACTCATTGGTGGTTTTTTGAGCAGTTACGAATTCTCTCATCATTTTTTCAAAATCGGATTCTTCTGGTTTTTATCAGAGGTCTGTGGAGTTTGATTGTCTAGTCGTGGTTGAGAATCACGGTTGTTATCTCTTTGTTGGCTATCTTGCCAATTTACAGAATTTCATCCGTAATAATTACCTCGATAACCGCCTCCACGATATCCTCCTTGAACATAATTGGCTTCTCCTTCTTTAGGTCCGCCCATTGGTTGATCGTCACATTCTGATGATGGGTGATTACCTCCACAGTTGTTGTAACCGTCTCGCATTTCTTTCATTTCTCCTTTAAGATCTTTGTATTGCGAGTCGATTTTGGAAGTCAAGGCTTCCATTTTCTCCATGAGTTTAGAGGTATCGGAACTTTCAGCAAAAGCAACTGTCTTTCTTAAGGGTTTGGTTTTGGCATCTTTTGACCAATCGAGTTTGAGAAGAACTCGGTCTTCAAGCAATTGATATGCCTGATTAGGAGTCTTATAGAGAAAAATTCCTCCAGCATCAAGAATTCCTTGAGATGCTTCATCAAGTCCATGGTAGAAGATTTGGATAATGGTTCCTCGTCCTAAACCATGTCCATGACAACTACGAAGCAAATATTTCATACGAAGCCAGGCTTCGACGAGTGATTCATTAGGATTTTGTGCGAAAGCATGAATTTCTCCCATGAGTCGGTCAAACATGGCAGGTGGAAAGAATCGGCTTACAAAAGCTTGCCTCATCTCCTCCCAAGTATTGATAATTCCTGGGGTTAATTCATTATACCACACTTTTTCATCTCCAGCAAGTGATGATGGAAAAAGTTTGAGTTTAATGGCGTAGACATCTGTTTCGCCATATCGGAACATGCCAAAATTTTTGATGAATTCGGCAATGTGTTTGTGAGGATCGGCCCTCGAACGGCTATCAAATTGACGGTCTTTGATCATAGAAAGATGGTGTCCTTTCACAGTGAAATTGTTACCAAGGTTAACAGGAACAATAACAGATCCAGGAGTGGGTGCTACGGCTCGGTTGGCGGCCCACATGGGTTGATCGTCAGCCATGGGAAAAGGTTGGTCAGTGAATGGGTTATAAATGACTTTGGCTTCAAAAAGGTTATCAAACGATGGGTTTGGTACTCTTGGTACACGGTTGGCTAATGGGACAAAGGGTATTCTTCTTCTTCTTGTTCTTGTTCGAATTAGACTTTCGGGATTGGAAAGAGGTGAAATTGGTTCTACTCCAGTTGAACGAGTGTTCATACAATTCCCAAGAGAATCGAGGCAGTGTCTAAACACACGAGCAAAGAAGGAAAACAGTTTGAAAAATCAGAAATTGGGATCCGATCGGATGAGTGTAATACCGATCGGATGGTTGTCTCAGTAAAATTTGTTTTGAAGGGATCCGATCGGATGAATGTAATACCGATCGGATGGTACTCTCGGTAAAATTAAAAATTTGGGCAACCGATCGGATGGATGTGATACCGATCGGATGAACAGCTCAGAAAACTTTTTTTTTATTTTATGAAAACGAACTTGGTGAGAAATGGACTTCTAAAACTTACGAAAACACAATCAAAATCCCTAGCAACGGCGCCAAAAACTTGATGTGTCAACTGTGGGTGCAAGTTTTAAATTTATAAACACGAATTACCGAATCTAGAAATAACACATACGAGCAAGTGAACTCGTCCGTTATAGCAAGATTATGATGGTAAGTCGGGATCGTTCGCAGGGATTTGTGTAGTGAATCTATGTGTAAGCTACTAAAAGTAAATTTCTTAAACAAGCAAAGATGAAAATTCAAATGATTAAAACTACACTTGCTTAGACTAATATACTACTTTTAATAAGCATGATTGTGATAACTTTTGACAACATGTTGGTTATGATAATTAGTTTAGTGAACTAATCTATTGTTTCTACAAATTAAACCTTGTTGGGAATTAAACTTAAACAGTTGGTACGGTTCATTGAAAGTTAGTACGGTTGAAGATTTATTGAAGTATACATCAGCAGTTGGTACTGCTAATACATTGAAGTTCGTACTGCTTATATGATAAAGACAGATCGTGCATGGATAAATATAGAAAAGATATGGTATATATCTTATTTAGGTTTTGTGATACGGCTAGATGTTTTACTTGTATAGGACTCTTTGCATTATAAAAAGAGATCCTCAGTTAGGGTTTTGAGATATCCCTTCATACGAATTATCAAGAGCTTCACGTTCATATTGTAATAGTTCGATATATATTGAAGTGATTGTTTGGTTGATATCGTTTGTGTTCTTATTTGTTCTTATTGTTTTATTCAATCAATTACCAAACACAAAACATCTTCTAGATACTTGGTAGTAAATTCCGCGTGCTATCAAGTATATACTCAAAGTATCCCCAACACAACGTGTGTGTTTAGATCCGGTCAAGTGGTATCAGAGCCAGGTTTCTGATACTTTGAGTTTAGAAGATCCAGAAGTATTTACTCACTAGCAACTAAGAAGATGGACATGGAGACACCTCAAACCTCAATCCTTGCTAAACTCCCCATGCTGAAACAGAATGAATACGATCTATGGCGGCTCAGAATAGAGCAATATTTCATGGTGCAAGACTATGCATTATGGGATATCATTATCAATGGTGATTCCTTCAAACCAATTCCTGTTGAAGAAACACGTGCTGATGGTTCCAAGATCACAAAGCTTAACACTGAGCCAGTTACAAACGAGGAGAGAATCAAAAAGAAGAATGATCAGAAGGCTAGGAATTTGTTACTAATGGCAATTCCTAATGATCAAGTGCTGAATTTTAGCCATTACGAGACTGCTAAAACTCTTTTTGAAGCAGTGGTGGAAAGATTTGGTGGCAATGAAGCTACCAAGAAGGCACAGAAAACCCTACTCAAGCAAAGTTATGAGAACTTCACTGCATCAAGCAATGAAACTTTGGACCATATCTTTAATAGGCTTCAAAAGATCATCAGTCAACTTACTGTGTTGAAGATTGTGATACCTCAGGAAGACCTCAACATGAAGTTTCTAAATAGTTTACCTGCTGAATGGAACACTTATGTTGTGGTTTGGAGCAATAAACCAGAGCTGGAGAAAATGACAATGAATGAGCTTTACAACAATCTTAAGATTGTTGAGCAGAAGGTCAAGAAGAGTGGTAGCACCAGTTCCAGTTCAGGGAATATGGCTTTTGTATCTTCTTCAAACAGTTCAAATAATGAAGATGAAGAAGCAGTTGGTACTGCTAAACCAACAGTTAGCACTGCTAGTGTAAAAACTAGTACTGCTGGATTGACTGAAGAGACCATATATGCATTTGTGTCAGAACAGTCTGGTGGGTCAAAGATCTTTAATGAAGATCTTCTTCAAATTGCTGAAGATGATTTGGAAGCTATGGATTTAAAGTGGCAGTTGGCTTTGTTAAGCATCAGGACTAAGAAGTATTACCAAAGGACTAGGAATAAGATTACCTTCAATGGAAGAGATGTTGCTGGGTATGATAAGTCTAAGGTGGAATGCTTTAATTGCCACAAGATGGGGCACTTTGCCAGGGAATGTAGAGGTCCAAGACAACAAAGCAACCAGGGTCAAGGGTTTAAGAATCAGCAAGGGACAAGGAGAACAGTTAATGTTGAAGAGCCTTCTTCCAAGGCTATGGTAGTTGTAGATGGAGCTGGATTTGATTGGAGCTTCATGGAGGAAGAAGAGGAACCAGCTAACTTGGGTTTGATGGCTTTCTCAGACTCTGAGGTACATATACTCCAAAAATGTTCAAACTCTTGTCGTGCTTTAAAAGATTATGAAAATGTTAAGAAACAATATGATGATCTTAGAGTAGAATTTAATCAAGTAAATTCTAGTCTGACAAATCATAAAAGAGGACTAGCTGTTTTGGAAGAACAAATTGTGTTTTATAGACAAAATGAGTCAAACTTCTCTGATGAGATAGGTGTTTTAAAGAGAGAATTGCAAATAAAAGATAATAAAATGAGTGGACTTGTATATGAACTAGAGAAGCTTAAAAAGGAAAAAGAAAACATCCAGTTAAGTGTAGATACTCTTGAACATACTTCAAATGGAGTTAAGAAGATAGTAGAGAGTCAAATACTTAACAAAGCTAAATCTGGTTTAGGTTATAAGTCAGTTGCACCCCCTCTTAGAGGAATGTTTGTTCCACCAGGAATTGATTTAGCTCATACAGGTTTAGAAGAGTTTAAGGATATGGATTTTCCTGGATATTATGTTAAGATTAGTGAGAATCCTGTTAAATTTGTTAAGGCAGAAGATTCTTTTGTAAGTGCTAGTGATAAATCTCTTTCTGAGGAAAATATGTCCCCTGATAGGAACTCAGATGCACCAACTATTGAGGATTGGACATCTGATGATGAGAATGAAAAGGTTAAGGACAAATCTAATGTTGTTAAGGTAGAAGTTAAACATGCTCCTAAAGTGGTTAAGACTGAAAACATAAAACCAGTTAGGAAAAGTGTTCGATATGATGAGATGTATAGGACTAAGAATAGATCACCAAGTTCTGAGGGTAGTGATGGGAACTGGAATCACTCAAAATCTAAGAAATTTGATGATAAGTTTGCCATGATTAGAAAAGTATGCTTTGTTTGTGGAAGTTTTGATCATATGGCTGCTTATTGTGATTCTAACCCATGGAAAAAGAGGGTTTCTGGGAATACAAGAGTGAATAGGAACAATGCTAGGGTAACTCAAAATAGTCCAACTAGATTGACAAGCCCTAATGCAAATCATAAGATGTCACCCAAAGCTGTTATGTTAAAGACTGGCATCAAAACAGTTTCAACTGCTAGTCAAAATAAGTGGTTTAATAACAAGCAAACTGTTTCAAGTGCAAAACAATTTTCAAATCATGCACAAACAGTTAAAAGGCATTTTTATGAGAAAACAGCAATGACAAATCAAATGTGGGTGCCTAAATTTAAACAAGCAGTTCCAACTGCTAGACCAGCAAATCCTACTGCTAAGCACTTAAATGTTAAAGGAAAAAGGGGCAATGCTGTCAAGGCCTCAGCACATTGGGTTAGAAATTCTACTAAACCCAATGGTGCATCAAAGACCTCCAACAAGTTTTCTCATCTTAATGCACAAGGCAGATCCAAACCAGTGATGGTTTGGATCCCCAAAAGAAACTAACACCTTTATTTTATGTGCAGGAACATCCTTCAAATGATAAAGAAGATAGAGGATATTCAGACAGTGGATGTTCAAGGCACATGACAGGAAACATGTCATATCTTTCAGACTTTATTGCTCTGGATGGAGGACCAGTTGTCTTTGGTGGTGGTATTGGAGGAAGGATTACTGGTAAAGGGGTAATTAAAACTGGTAATCTTGATTTTGAAAATGTGTATTATGTACCAGAACTTAAGTACACTCTTTTCAGTGTATCACAAATTTGTGATAAACAGAACAAAGTTTTATTTACTGATACTGATTGTCTTATTCTTTCTCCTGATTTCAAGCTACCTGATGAAAGTCAAGTATTGCTTAAAATCCCTAGAAAGGATAATACATACAGTGTTGAGATGAATAAACTAGTTCCTAAGGTTGGACTTACTTGTCTTGTTGCAAAAGCCACATTGGAAGAATCAATGTTGTGGCACAGGAGGCTTGGTCATGTTAATTTTAAAACCATTAACAATATTGCTAAAAATGGGTTGGTAAGAGGTTTACTAAACAAAACTTTTCTCAATGACCAAACCTATGTTTCTTGCCTTAAAGGTAAGCAACACAGAGCCTCATGTAATACAAAGACCCAAAACTCTATTTCTCAAGCTTTATATAGGTTGCATATGGACTTGTTTGGTCCTACCTCTGTGAATAGCTTGAATTTTAAGAGATACTGTCTTGTTATCACTGATGATTATAGTAGGTTTTCTTGGGTGTTCTTTATGAAAACTAAGGATGAGACAAGTGAAATCCTTAAGACCTTCATTGTTGAAGTAGAAAACCTAGTTGATAAGAAAGTTAAAATAATCAGATGTGACAATGGGACTGAATTCAAGAATAGGGTGATGGATGCTTTTTGCAGAGAAAAAGGTATTAAGAGGGAGTTTAGTGTAGCTAGAACCCCACAGCAAAATGGTGTAGCTGAGAGAAAGAATAGGACTCTTATAGAGGCTGCTAGGACAATGTTAGCTGATTCTAAGCTACCAGTTTCATTTTGGGTTGAAGTAGTTAGCACTGCTTGTTATGTGTTGAATAGGGTTTTAGTTGTGCAACCTCACAATAAGACTGCTTATGAGCTTCTTAGAGGTAAAACCCCTGCTTTGAGCTTCATGAGACCTTTTGGTTGTCATGTTACTGTCCTTAATACCAAAGACCTACTAGGAAAGTTTGATGGGAAATCTGAGGAAGGTTTCTTTGTTGGTTATTCTCTGCACAGTAAAACTTTTAGGGTGTACAATACAAGCACCAAGCAAGTAGAAGAAAATCTGCACATAGAATTTTTGGAGAATAAACCAAATGTTGCAGGTGTAGGTCCAGATTGGATCTTTGATATTGACAGTCTTTCAGATTCCATGAATTATGTGCCTGTTACAGGTACAAATACTAACCATGATGCAGGTTCAGAGGAGGAAGATGATGATTGCATTTTCATACCAGTCATGGAAGAAAGTCCAGTGAATGAGTCTTCTACAAAGAAAGATGATATTCCTTCATCAAGTGGTGTAGACAAAGAGAATGATGTTGCTGAAACCAGTGGTCAGAATGGTAAAGAAGCTGAAAATCCAACGAGCAGTACAAATGAAGTTAGTACTGCTCAGCCACAAGTTCCAACTGCTGAGCAAAATAGTGATGCTGCTGGACCAAGTCAACCTCATCTTGATTCACCAGTTGATACTGCTTCTCAAGTTGATGAGTTTGATTTCTTTGGAGATGGTCTGCAAAACATGCCTACCAGCTATGCAGTTCCTTCTAGTCCCCATACTATTGTACATAGGAATCATCCACTTACCAATATCATAGGAGATGTACAATCTGGAGTCAAGACCAGAAGGCAAATACAAGACTCAGATCACCATGGATTTCTTAGTGTGGTTTATGAGGAAAAACATCATGATGATGAGCATGAGTGTATGTTTGTATGTTTCATATCTCAGATTGAACCCAAGAATGTGCTAAAGGCTTTAGAAGAATCAAGTTGGGTTGAAGCTATGCAAGAAGAACTGCTTCAATTCAAAATTCAGAATGTATGGGTTCTGGTTGATCTACCTAAGGAAATGAGAGTGATTGGTACAAAGTGGGTATTCAGGAACAAGAAGGATGAGAGGGGCATTGTGATAAAGAACAAGGCAAGATTGGTTGCTCAAGGCTATACTCAGGAAGAGGGTATATATTATGAGGAAGTTTTTGCTCCAGTTGCTAGGATTGAAGCAATAAGATTATTTCTTGCTTATGCTTCATTTATGGGATTTATGGTCTATCAAATGGATGTGAAAAGTGCCTTTCTATATGGTACTATTGATGAGGAGGTCTATGTTTCACAACCTCCAGGTTTCATAGACCCAGAGCATCCTGACAAGGTTTATAAGGTGGTGAAAGCTTTATATGGATTGCATCAGGCTCCAAGAGCTTGGTATGAAACTCTTGCTAAATATCTTCTGAAGAATGGGTTTCATAGAGGGAAAATTGATCAAACTCTCTTTATTAAGAAGAACAAGGGTGATATTCTACTGGTACAAGTCTATGTAGATGACATCATTTTTGGTTCTACAAAGAAACAGATGTGTAAGGAGTTTGAAAAGCTGATGAAAGACCAATTTCAGATGAGTTCTATGGGAGAGCTTACCTTCTTTCTAGGTCTTCAAGTACAGCAAAAGCCAGATGGTATATTTATCTCTCAGGATAAATATGTTGGTGAAATATTGAGGAAATTCCAATTCACAGATGCCAAGGTTGCTAGTACACCAGTTGACAAGGAGACACATTTGCTATTCAAGGATCACAGTGGTGAAGATGTGGATGTGCACATGTATAGATCTATGACTGGGTCTCTGATGTACCTTACATCATCTAGGCCTGACATTATGTTTGATGTTTGTGCCTGTGCAAGATTCCAAGTAAATCCTAAGGTGTCTCATCTCACAGCAGTAAAGAGAATCTTCAGATACCTTAAAGGTCAACCTAACTTGGGGCTATGGTATCCTAAAGAGTCTGCATTTGATCTTGTTGCATTCTCTGATTCTGATTATGCTAGTGCTAGCATGGATAGAAAGTCTACAACAGGTGGTTGTCAGTTCTTAGGTCGAAGATTAATCTCTTGGCAGTGTAAGAAGCAGACTATGGTGGCCACATCTACTACTGAAGCAGAATATGTGGCAGCTGCAAGTTGTTGTGCTCAAGTTCTTTGGATTCAAAACCAGATGCTTGATTATGGGTACAATTTCTTAAACACAATTATACATATAGACAATAGCAGTACAATGTGTATCATTAAGAATCCAGTTCAACATTCAAAAACTAAACATATTGAAATTAGACATCATTTTATAAGAGACTGTGCTGAAAAGAAGTTAATAAAAGTTGTTAAAATACACACTGATGACAACTTTGCTGATCTCTTAACAAAAGGTTTTGATGTAAGCAGATTTCAGTACTTGGTAACAGGTATTGGAATGCTTAATCCTTCAAAAGATTAATGTCTAAATGTTTTTGGTTTTTGTACTGCTAGTTGTGCTATTTGTATAGTTAGTACTGTTGAGTAATTTAGTACTGCTTGGTAATTTTTGGTACTGTTAGTCAATTGTGATAATTGTTAAAAGAAAATATTGTGTATTGTGTTTTCTTTGGTTTTGGACTAACATTTCAGGTTAAGAAAAGCTTTTTGCTTTGGATTGTGCTTTGAAAAGTATGGTGGTTTGGATTGTCAAGTGTGAATGCTTGTCACACAACAAATGGTAATTGATTCACCATGTCTAACCAACATAAGAATCAACTAGTCCAGATCAAACGGTTTCTGGTAACGACTACTCAAATCCGTTTATGGTTGACAGTTTACCAAAAACTGGTTGGTTATCAACTCACCAAATCTAAGTGTGAAGAGTTGGCTAGTCCATAGCAAACGGCTATTGGTAAAGACATGTCAAATCCGTTCATAACTGATAGTTTGCTAAAAACTATAAGTGGACAAAAATGTTTTCAAATCCACATTAAACGTACAACTTGATTTTATCTCTGAAAACTTTTTGCTAACAGTTAGTACTGATGGGGTTAACAGTTTGAACTGCTGGCTTCACCTGTTCGTACTGATTGTTCAAACTTAGTTCCTACTGAGTTTATGCTCTGTGATATACCTCTCTCAGAAGGTAATACATCTGGAAGTGTTGAGAGCAGTTTGAAACTAAACAACTGAATTGATGGTAACTTGTACAAATTGTCATATTGGATGCTGAGATTGGATGTCATATATTCTAGTTCATCTGATGGTGAAGATTCTTCCAAACAGGGGAGGAATAAAGTTTGTTCTAGTTGCTGTTAAAGATGATATGCAATTCAGGGGAGGCATTAAGAGTAAGAGATGAATTCATTAAGGAGTGCATAAAATTTATTCATTACAGAGATGGATTCATTACATAAGATAAAGACCAACAAAAACAACCAACAAAACCAACCAACTCCTAACATCACAAACCGATCAACTACCAACACACAAACCTAAACCAATCTAACACATAATCACTACTCAAGCTTCCTTTTGCCTTTGTCCTTGAAGTCTGGCATGGATTTGTGAACTCCTTTGCTATTTATTGAGTTCCACACTTTCCAACTAGGAAGTCCCAAAACTTGTTTCTCAGGTCTTGGAAGTGGAAGTGATTGATGTTTTTTGGGTACTTGAACCTTACTCATTTTTGCCACAGCTTTCTCTATCTCTCTTGTCAATACAACTGATAGTGGAAGTGCTTGTTGATCATCATCATCAGAGGATATTAAAAGGTCATCGTCAGAAGATACTTCTTGAGCTTTAGCTTTTGGAGATGGGTTTCTGATAGTCAGATTAGTGTAGTTTGGTGGAAAGTAAGATCTCCATCCATCACTTTCTGAATCTGAAGAAGAATCTGATGAAATCTCAACAATATTTGGATTGGAAGAACTCATTGGGTTTGATAGTTGTGATTTAAAGGTTGATGTGTGTAATGGTGATAGTATTGAGAATTTAAAGCTTTTTATAGAACCAATGGAGTTATTAAAGTAATTAAATGTTGGGTTGGTATAAGGAAGTAAATTCTTTGGGTTGGTACTTAGAATTAATTCCTATTGAAGAGTTGACCAAAAGAGTGCGATATGTGAAGAAAATTCCCAAGTTTTTTGAGATTAAAGATAAGTGTTTGAAAGAATCTACCCCATCAATATAAGTAGATGTTTAATTCAAGAAACTTATTGATTTGCATAGAAATCATAAGTTTAGGGGAGGATTGTTGGGAATTAAACTTAAACAGTTGGTACGGTTCATTGAAAGTTAGTACGGTTAAAGATTTATTGAAGTATACATCAGCAGTTGGTACTACTGATACATTGAAGTTCGTACTGCTTATATGATAAAGACAGATCGTGCATGGATAAATATAGAAAAGATATGGTATATATCTTATTTAGGTTTTGTGATACGGCTAGATGTTTTACTTGTATAGGACTCTTTGCATTATAAAAAGAGATCCTCAGTTAGGGTTTTGAGATATCCCTTCATACGAATTATCAAGAGCTTTACGTTCATATTGTAATAGTTCGATATATATTGAAGTGATTGTTTGGTTGATATCGTTTGTGTTCTTATTTGTTCTTATTGTTTTATTCAATCAATCACCAAACACAAAACATCTTCTAGATACTTGGTAGTAAATTCCGCGTGCTATCAAGTATATACTCAAAGTATCCCCAACACAACGTGTGTGTTTAGATCCGGTCAAACCTTTGTCAAGATTTTAGTTTATAAAAACAAGCATTACGTTTAACCAATCAATTCAAGATTAATTCAAGGTTCATAAGTTTGGTGTAAACTTAAACACAAAAATAGTCTTTTGTTTTATCAAATTCGCTTAGGAAATGGTCAATGCAAAAGGTAACCGATCATAGACAAAAGGTCACAATTGATAGTAAGCTACTAATCTTTTGACCCTTGAAATATTTTACAATCAATCCAATTTGATAGACAAAAAGCATTCTCATTACAATCACAATTAAGTTCCTTTGTTTAATCAAGAACAATGGGTGAAAAGCAATCATTCATAGACAAATGATTATAACTAGTTGAATAACAATAAATCTTTCGACCCTTAAAACTATTAACAACTAGTTAAACTTGATTAACAAATGTCACTATGAAACTTAACCACAATTGGATCATAGAATCAACTTGAAATTGAATTAAAACATGTTATCACAATCATACGCAAATCAATAAGCAATACACATCATCTAAGCAAGTGCACAAAGATACTAGCCACTCATAGCAAACATGAACATAAACTCAGAACTTTGAACATTAGAAACCATAATTGAAAGTCTTACAATGATTGGAAATAGATTACAAATGATAAAGTAATGATGCCCAAAGTATTGGTGTTGACTTCTTGACGTTTTGACCTCCAAATGTTGACTTCTTGAACCTCCAAAGTTTCCTGGACTTATAAAGACGAATTTAGGACTTTGAGAGAGTGGTTGATGATTATAATGATAATTGGGATTGATAGCACACTTAGCTCCTTCACAAATGGTCCTATTTATACTACTCTCATAGCCTAGGGTGATAAATTGTTGGATCGATATACTCTGACCAAACTAACTTGTAGCTTGTCTACGGTTTAACAACCTTGAATAAATTCAAAACTGTTAATGATGAAACACTGATATACTTTGCTAAGTATGCGGAATCTACTTCAACAAAGCTAAGAAGAATTAATAAACAACTTCGAATATTATTAAAACCTTGAACCTGCTCTCTTACACAGATTCACTAACAAACTCTAATCACTAATACTTCTAACAAGCTTCTTCGTGTAAACTTGTCTCTCTAAAATTGCATCTAATCGTATCTCTAATCGCATATCTCTAATGCCAACCTAGGGATCCTTTTATAGGCACAAGGAAAACCCTAGTCGGTTTACAATACTTGAACGACAAGTAATTCTAATTATAACTCTAATCTAATACGAACATTCTAGAATTACACATTAGTCCTTAAACAATTTGCATAGTAGTCCTTCAACGAGTAGCAGTACTTTAACTTGATTAGCAGTACTTTGACTTCCAGCAGTACTTTGACTTTATAGCAGTACTTTAACTTTATAGCCCAACAATCCTCCCCTAACTTGAATTCTACTTGCTTGATTTCAAGTTCCTTTGTATTTCTTTAACTTCAACACTTTATCTTCAAGGAAAGGTTGTATCTTTGAAATCTGTCTCGTTGTTGTTTTGTCATCATCAATGCAATCAGTATCTTCAATCTTCATCAGCAACAATTCTTTTCTGCATCATATCTTTTCAGCAACTCAGCATCATATTGGCAATAGGTACATCAGATCTTAAAAGTTTCATACTATTCTCATCACTTCCAGGTGTGTTAACTCCTGTGAGAGGTGAATCATTGAAAAACTTAATGGATTTTGATGTCTCTTTACCAAAGCCATTAACTCTGGAGTAGTCAATGTTTAGGCTTAGGAAACCATGGTACACTGATAACCATATGATTTTTAGCAAATCATCAGCTATCAACGGATTTGAGTAGTCTTTACCAAATAGCTGTTTGCTTTTGGACTAGCTAGTTCTTTTAGTATAATCACTACCATGGTGAACTAATTACCATATAATGGTTTTCCACAGCCTTTACCACAAAGCCATTATCTTGTGGGCTAGCCAACTCTTCACTAATATAGATATGGTGAGTTGAAAACCATACAATTTTTAGTAAATTGTCAACTAAAAACGGATTTGATAATCACATCAGAGCCGTACCCTCATGATGAGTCAAACTCTTTCTTGTTTATTAAACATGGTGAGTTGATTACCATTTGTTGTGTAGTACAAGTACTAACACCATGCTGTTGCTTTCAAAACCATTTGTTGCTGTTTAATCTTTGTGCTTCAAAATGTTTTTGCACTTATCAAAAATTACTGATTTTATCAAAAAGACTTTACTGGTTTTATGCTGCAAGCAGTACTTTGAAGAAAGTACTTATTTTTCAAAAGATTTATATAATAATTAAACCATACCAGTAGTTATGCATTAATCTTCAGATTCAGTTGTCCACTTGATGAATAATTTTATGACCATCAATGCTACTTCATTCTCTTGTTCCACTTCCATGCCATGCTCTAGCATCCTGATCATCAGATCTCTTGTGAGTGGATATCTCTGTTCTGCTAGCATATGAATCATAGTGCCATCTTCTAACTCCAAAACATGTATTCCAACTGATTCAAAGAATCTCCATCTGTTAATCTCCCAGTTGTCTTGATTTTCCCACAAAGTACTGTCCTTTGTTTCCTCTGTCTCCCAGATTGTTGTGAGATCTCCTAACAATATCAAACCTACTCCTTGTGGTGGAATATGCTCAAAATAAGTTTGCACTTGGAGATATAACTGAAGCATATCATCTCTGTCAATCAGATGTAGTATATCCCATAATGAATTGAATACTCTAAAACTTCCATCTTGTCTATGAAAGATCAGATAATCTCCTTCTTGTGATTCTACAACTGAAAAAGTAGATATCTTGGACTTCTTATCAGCATCTTCTTTCAATTTTGGATGTTCAAAGTCAACAACTCTAAGATAATTCCTTAGCTCATCAACTGTGTCTGTTCTTAATTCAAATGCTTCCTTGAACTTCTTTGATGGCTGTTCATCAGTTGTTCTTTTCCTCTTTGAGCTCCTTGTAACAGCTCTTTCCTTTCTTTTATCTTCAAGCTCCTTATCTTCAAAAGAAATAATGCTTGCAAGATCCTTTTGGATAGCTTCTCTAACAGCATCATACAGATCTTTCATCTCTGTATATGTCAATCTGACTAAACCTGTATATCCTTGACCTTTCAGATAAGCCATCATATCATTCCTTTCTCTAGCTTTACTAATTGGCCTTTGTGATTGAACAATCTTCCTTGAATCTTCAGCATCTATCTCAGCTTGCAATAGTCTAGCTGCTTCCTCACCTTTGGCAATCTGAATTTCTCTTAACTGTGCCAATGTCATCTTCTTCTTCTTCTTTTCTACCAAGATCCCTTTGCCTTTATCTTTTGGATCTATCTCCTGAGTAGGTTGAGAAGAAGTATGATGTTGTTGTTCAACCTCATGAATACTGATGCCTCTTTGACTTGACATATTAATCATGATGTCAGCAATTGTTTCATCATCACTGTTAGTATGAGCTATAACATCTTCTTCCTGAGCTGGTTTAGAAGGGCCAATTTCCTCTTGAACTTGACTTGAAGGACCAATATCTTCTTCAAAATCCAAAGTTCTAGGTGTAATAGTAAATTGCCTCTCAGTACCTTGTTGAGCAGTACTTTCAGCCTCAGCTCCTTCCAAGTTTACTTCCTCAGTATCACCACTTCTTACTTCAACAGCAGCTTCTTCCAAATTGATTTGCTCTGTTTCATCACTCTTCCTCTCAGCAGTATCTTGAGGAATATTTTCAGGTGGTGTCATCTGAGTATCATCCATAAATCCAGCATCTTGTTCAAAACCAGCATCTTCATTCAAATTCTCTAAATTCCTCCCCAATTGGAATGAAGAGTGCTTCTTTGACTTTTTCTTCTTTGACTGAGAAGACTTCTTAGGTTTCTGACCACTCTGCTTCTGAGACTTTACCCATAATCGATGGTGTTGAACTAGTGGCCAAACAAACTTCTTCAATCTTTGAAACTTAGTCTTTAATTTGACTATCTTAGCAGCTTGAGCCTCACTCTCCTTTTTCAGCCTCCTTAACTCCCTTGTTAAAGCATAATTATCCATCTCTGCCTCTTCTTCTTCAAATTGCTGAGACATATTTGTTGAATTATAATCATTAGGAGATGGTGGTTGATTCATACCTTGATCTGACTCCTCATGAGTAGGAATGTCCATAGGAGCAGTATCTTCCCTAGTAGCAGAATGTGGAGAAGCAGTATGTTGAGAAGCAGTAGGTTGAGGAACACTAACTTCTCTTGAAACTCGAGACTCATGACTTGCTGACTCAGAGTTGGCTTCTTGCTCTTGCTCTTGCTCTGCATCTCTAACAACTCGTGCAACTCCCAATATATGAGCAGTCAAAGGTGTGTTTGTTCCAGAAAACTTGATACTCTTTTTAGATAGAAAAGTAAACACCTTTGGTGGAAGTTTGACAGTGGGTAAAAAACTTTGAGGTTTAGGGACATCCTCAAGTTGATTGTTCAAGAATAACTGAACAAACCTTGGATACATTAAGAATGGTGAACCATTAGTAATGTGTGAAAGCATACCATCAAGAATTAGTCTTGAAAAGTTGAATCTTTGATCGGTAGCCAAACCCACTAATGCAGATGCAATATTTTGACCAAATTGATCAAAAGAAGTACTCTTGGGACTTAAACAATGAAGTAAGACATGAATTAGGTACTTCCAATGAGAACAAAACAAAGGCTTCTGAAAAGTAAGTTTTGTAAAATCTCCTTCATAACCTATATCACTTAAAGTGTCCCAAAGCACTTGTTTTTCAAAACGAACAGCCCCTCCTTCATCATTAAACATCAAAACATCCCTAACTGTGGCTTCAGAAATCCGAATAGTTCGTCCAGCAACCGTAGCCCTAATCAACGAATCATCTTCAATCGTTGTAGTAGCCCAAAATTCTTGAATCCATGGACCAATAACATCAGGGTCAACTAAAATAGAGTAGTTGATGGAAGACCCAGTTAAGAAATCAATGATCGCATGAAAATCAACGTTATCCCCTGTCTTGTCCAAATTAGCGATCATGTTGTGTTTGCTAATTGTGACTCGATTAGCCATGATGAGGTCGTAGAGAAGAATACGCTTTGAGTGTGTGTTTCGTTAAGAAGATTGTGGTGGAAGAGTGAATGAGGGATCTCAAATAAGGTAAAAGGCGAGGAATAGGTGAGAGTTTCTTTAAATAGGATGAAAACAAATCAAACTCAAAATAATAAAGTTACCGTTTTGATTAACTTATTATCTCCGCCGTAAGGAATTAATTAACCGTAGCCCCACACATTTTGACCGTTGGAACAGTACGTCCACGTAAGCAGTACGTTGAAGCAGTACGTTGCTGAGTCAGTACGTTAAGCAATAAAGCAGTACGTTCCATCTTCTTATCCACAATCAACACTTCAAACTTAAACCAAGAACTTGTAAATGGCTCATGCTTAAGTTCTAACTAATGACTTATGTTGCCTCCCCTCAAATACAACATATAGTCTAAACTAAACTACTAAAAACCAATACTTTCATTAAGAACTAAAAGAAAGTATACTAACTAATACTAAAGCCTCCCCTCAAATGTAGCCTAGTAGTTAATCATCCCAATGCTCACAACTAAGTGGTTGAATCTTGAAACATCAAATCCTTTTGTGAGTAGATCAGCTACATTATCATCTGTGTGAACCTTGACCACATTTATAAGCCTGTGTTCATAACAATCCCGAATGAAGTGATGCCTAATCTGAATATGTTTGGTCTTGGAGTGATAAACTGGATTCTTCACAATACAGATGGTACTCTCATTATCAATGTTGATGGGAGTGTTTTTGAAGTTGAATCCATAATCCAAGAGTTGATTTTGCATCCATAAAACTTGTCCACAACAGCTTGCAGCAGCAACATATTCTGCTTCAGTAGAGGAGGTTGCAGCAATTGTTTGCTTCTTACATTGCCAGGAGACTAATCTTCTTCCAAGATATTGACATCCTTCTGAGGTTGATCTCCTATCATAGTTATCTCCTGCATAGTCACTATCAGAAAAAGCTTCCAAGTGAAAAGGTGACTCCTTAGGATACCATAATCCTAACTTTGGTTGATGCTTGAGATATCGAAAAATCCTCTTGACTGCATACATATGTGAAACCTTAGGTGTAACCTGATATCTTGCACACAAGCAAACAACAAACATGATGTCAGGTCTTGATGCAGTTAAGTACATAAGACAACCAATCATAGATCTATAAAGCTTGACATCCACAGCTTGTCCATCTTCATCCTTGCCTAAGGGTTTTTTGTTATCAATGGGTGTGGTGGCAGGCCTGAGATTTGGAAGGTCAAATCTTTTAAGTATGTCTGCAACATACTTTTCTTGGTTAATGAAGATTCCATCTCTTGTTTGTCTAACTTGAAGCCCCAAAAAGAAAGTTAATTCTCCCATAGAACTCATTTGAAACTCCTTCTGCATAAGTTCTTCAAACTCTTTCACCATAGACTTCTTTGTGGCTCCAAATATAATATCATCCACATAGACTTGGACTAACATAATGTCTTTCTTATCCCTTTTTATAAACAAAGTCTTATCAATTGCTCCTCTCTTATAACCATGTTGTAATAGAAAATTTGAGAGTCTCTCATACCAAGCTCTGGGAGCTTGATGAAGGCCATACAGTGCCTTGATCACCTTGTAGACTTTGTTTGGATGTGCAGGATCTTCAAATCCAGGAGGTTGTTTAACATAAACTTCCTCAGAAATTGTGCCATAAAGGAAAGCACTTTTGACATCCATTTGGTAGACAGGAAATCCCATATATGATGCAAAGGCAAGAAATAACCTTATTGCCTCTATCCTTGCAACAGGAGCACACTTCATCATAATCCACTCCTTCTTCTTGGCGATATCCTTGTGCAACCAATCTAGCTTTATTTTTGATAACATTCCCTCTTTCATCTCTTTTGATTCAGAAAACCCATCTTGTACCAATGACTCTTTTGCCATCTGGTAAATCACATAATACCCAGACTTCTTGAAGCTTGAATTGTAGAAGCTCCTCTTGCATGGCTTCAACCCAACTTTCATCAGCTAAAGCTTGAGCTACCTTTTTGGGTTCTTCTTGAGATAGAAAGCAAGTAAACAGGCATATTTGTTGATCCTTGTGATTCATCCTGTTTTGTTTGTAAACAAAGCTAAGTAAAGCAGTATGTTGCTTAGAAAGACCTTTAACTTTGTTTCTTGTAACCACTCCTGAAGAGGGTGATCCAATAATGTTGCTTTGAGGATGAGCTTTATGAACTCTCAATGTAGGAGTTGGTGGAACTGGAAGATCAGATTCCAAATTAGTAAAATCAATCCCTTCATTGGAGAAAATGCCTTCTTGATTAAGCTCATCATCAATTTCTTCTAATCCAGGAATGTTAGCATTATCCAAATCATCATCATCAACATTGGAATCATCAGCATTGTTCCAATTTGATTGTTCTAACACACCAGAAGTACTGTCAAAAGGATCATCAGTACTTTGATCAAAAGTACTGTGGACAGTATCTTGAAATTTACTCTTTTTCTTTGCAGCTTCATAAGCCCTCCTTTGTTCATCTTCATAGGATTGTGCTATAGTTTCTTGAAAAAGCATCCTATTAAGTTCATCTTGCATGGCTTGATCTTCATCAGATACTGTATTGGTTGTGTAAAACCCGAAAATCTTAATCGTATTAAAAGACTAAAATACCCTCTAATTTTGAACTTGTAAGAACTTATGAAATACGCTATAATTAAAACTTGAGTTGTATATCATGTTATGACTCGAAACCATACGATACGAACATGTAACCTAAAGTATTTATATGCTACTACTTGAACGTACATAACAACATAAGATAAATAAGAATATGTTTATGTTTTACATTATTAAGCTACGTTACATTTATATAAAATCAATAAGTAGATGTACGCCTAAATAAATCCATGGGGACCGAAATTCCTAGCACACTTGTACACAACCTTTGGGCCTTTAATCCATGAAGTTACATTGCAAGCCTTGGCCCATCAATCCCCCACCCAATGTCGGTTTTTCTTTTTTTTTTATACCGATGTTATTTTTTTTAAAAACCCTAAAACACCTATTCTCCCAATCGACATTCTGCTGCTCTCTCCTCTCCCTCTCTTCTGTCGATCATACACAGCAGCAAACATGAGGTTTTGGTGCTCCTTCTTGGTGGCTTTGTCGTGTGCTACAACCGGTTCAAGTGGTGGTTCTATTTGGTGCCTTAACTGTCCATTCGAAGGGTGTAAATAAGGTGGTGCGGCTGAAAATTTTCTTGGTGATCGATCCCTTTGTTCTTCCTCTTGTGATCACGCTACGAGGGTAATCGTATCTTTCTTGTTCAATACCACTCTTCTTGTTTGAATCATATTCGTATCTTTGTGGTTTGGGTCGATTTAATATACTCATAGAATGATAAGAACAACTACATAAAATCATAAAATCTAGAAAACCCTAAAACCCTAATATATGGATCGACTGAAATCTCCTATGGTAAATATTCGATTTGAATGTGTTCTTTATTAATATGAATTGATTTAAATATGTTGTGGACTCGCCTAAAAACGTTTTATGTCAAGAACTAATGAAAGGAATGATAAAAACCCTAATATAAACATGTTTCTGTGATAACTGTTTCTGACCTGGAACTTGGCTCGACTTTAACCGGCTATAAATAAATGATGTGAACGGGTATTGTAATGGTTTTTAAGTCTAAAACTAAGTTCAATGAAGTGGCTACCTGGAGAAATTTATTTTGTAATTTTTAGAGGCCTGTAAGGCTACTTTTTGATTTTTAGAAAATCATGTGTCTGGTCGTATTTGTAAAGTCTGGAAAAAACAGTCCGGGTTTTTCATTTATCATTTTCAAACCATAACGAATTAGGATGTGTCCTTTTAGCTGAGTAAATATCACATGTTAGCTAATTACTTGAATTTTTGTAGAATTTTATAAATTTTCTAGACTGGGAAAGAAGATGGAAAATGGTCGGGTGTTTTTAATTAATCCGGTTCTGGAACAGGTTTGGAAAAAGGATTTTTAAGTCGTATCTAGACAACTAAATAAAATCTGGAAAAATTACATAAAATACTAAAGACCCTGGGGAACGTCTGTGAATTTTTATAGATTTTATTTCGAAGGTTTAAGATGGTTTTCAAATTATTTAAAACGAGTCCAGTTAATACCTGAAAACTGTCAAGACATGTAAAAAGGATGTAAATTGTTATTTTCCTAAGCTAAGGGTTATAAATTGAGAATCGTGAAACTTGAGGGTATAATTCGTATAATAAGTTAAATTGAAGGTACACTCTGTAATCTTGGAAAATAAAAGGCGTGATGTGTTAATAAATTAATGAGAGGGGTTAAAATGTAAACTATGTAAATCTAGGGTTTCATTTTGTAACTTTGATAAGTAAAGGGGTATAAAGTGTAAATCATGAAACCTAAAGGACTAAAAGAGTAACTTGATGAATCTAAAAGCTAAAATGGAAAGTTACTTAAAAAGGAAGGGTTTGTAATTCTTGTCTACCCCTCTAGGTGTGAAGAAAGAGAGGTCCTGAATCCACTCTGTGTCATCCATTTCTGATTTGTGTTTGCTTCTGGAATAAGGTACGGATATTCTGACCTTCTCTGTAAGGTTTCCTGTGATCTCTTTCATGTTCTGATCTATATAGCCTCTGATTGATACCTGAGACTTGACCTTCTGATAATGAACTTCTGCATTTATCTCTTGGCTTGAATCCTGATAAGAACCCTGACTTGAACCATTATATGATACCTGACATTTGACACCTTGCTATGAACTCTTTTGTCTTGAACCTTGACCTATTATACGAACCTAAACTGTGAAGCCTTTTAATTCTGACCTGGAAATGATTTGGGAAAAAGCTATTTTAAAGTGATGTTGCAAATATGATTTAATACTCTTGTAATTGGGATTTTACTAACTTTTATGAAAAACCATTTTGAAAGATCATTTTATGAAGACTATTATTAAAAGATTGTTTTAAATGGACTCTTAATTAGAAACCCTTTTTAAATGAACTGTTACTGACCTGCTGATTATTGACCACCTGATATTGACCTGCTGATATTGACCTGCGGATGTTGAACCTTCTGATATGACAACCTGATTATGATGTGAACCTTTGACATGTGACCCTTGATCCCAGTTTGATACCCGAGCCAAATATGTGACCCTAGCCATGAAGGTAACATGGCCGTGTCTGTGATGCACCACTGGCATGACTAGTGTGTAGCCCTAGTGATTTGGTTACACCGTCCCCATCTTGATTCTGATATGTGCACACTCCTGTTATTATGGCCAATATGATTTGTTCTTGGGGGGCGAATGGATGCATCCTAGTCTTGTTCTGGTTCTGATATATCTGGTATGTCTGGTGACTGGTACTGTGTGCAATACATGCCTTTCACAACCCTGGGAGCTTGCAACTCCAACCCTGGAGGTATCCCCTCAACCTTGTCTTGGTATGCTGAGGTCACCCCTCCATACACCCTGGTATGTGATTTGATATGATATGTTTCTGGGCTCGTGGTGGATTACTGTCCTAAACCTTTACTCTCTCTCTGTACTTTGACTTATCTATTTCATTATGCTATATCTGTTCTTGTCCTTTTACTTTCATTTCTTTTGCTTTCGTTTCCGTTTATTATATATCTGTTCACTGGGCTTTGTAAGCTCAGCCGCACGTTTTCTTTCGTGTGCGGCAGGTTTTTAGTTGGAAGCTGGGTTGTTATTAGAGAGAGCCTTGACTTAGAAGACCTTGCTAGCTAAATTGGATTTGAGATGATTGAAGAGTTATATTCAGACTTAGTGATTATTGTATATCTCACTTGTAGCTTTGTAAATTCAGATTTTGTTTGTAAACCTTAGAATCCTTTTGTATTATGTATGTCATATGCTTGTGTTTGTTCTGATAAGAATCCGTATCTGTGACACCTTTGCCCTTGTCGGGTTGGGGTGTTACAATTATGGTATCAGAGACAGGCTGCGAATTCGTAATACATTTACCCTTGACCTGTGTAAGTTAGGACCACTAAGCTTTCCCTGTAGGCGCTCATAAGATAACCTTTAAGTTTTGCTTTAGGATTTCCCTATAAGAACTTAAGTTTTTGACCAGTGAGGAATGGGTAGACTAAGGCATTGTTTAAATATCATTGCTTCCGCATCACTCTGATTCGTGCCTCACTTTTGGTTTAAGCCTGTTGAATCCCTCTTGGAGATTGAAAGTTTATGCCTACAAGATTTATGTCCTTGAGAACTGTATAGTAATTGCCTGACACTATTTGATCCTTACCTTCAGATTCCGACTCTGACCTCTGATCTTTTGTTAATCATTTCGATGCCTCTTGGGCATTTTGAGAATCTCCATGGCGAATAGTTTTGTTTTCCCTCTTGACTATAGTATTTGATTTTGGTTGACCTCTGGGACTGTAGAAGTACTAGGTGGATTAAGATAGGTGGTTTTGATTACGATTTGAGATAAAGTATGACCATCATGAGGGCACATTTATATGATGCCAGTATTATGACGTCTGGCCAACGTGATAATACTTACATCATATAACGTGCACTTGTTGTGGGCATAGGATATCTTGGGAGTACCTAAGAAGTTTAGAATTTGATTCCGATGGATTATCCGTGATTAATTAGACCTTAGGTTCATTCTACCTATGCGTATACTCTACCTTCGTTCGTTAAATATCTGGGTGAATTTGGACTCTCGTGCTGCATTCTGTTGACCTCAGTATGAATCTTAAACTCATTGAAGGGCTCTCTGCTATGGATACAATTAATTCGATTTGAAATCTTGAGTATTCCGTTCTCTATTCTTTCTGCTTTCTGCAAATTTCGAGGACGAAATTTTTCTGTTAGAGGGGAAGAGTTGTAAAACCCGAAAATCTGAATCGTATTAAAAGACTAAAATACCCTCTAATTTTGAACTTGTAAGAACTTATGAAATACGCTATAATTAAAACTTGAGTTGTATATCATGTTATGACTCGAAACCATACGATACGAACATGTAACCTAAAGTATTTATATGCTACTACTTGAACGTACATAACAACATAAGATAAATAAGAATATGTTTATGTTTTACATTATTAAGCTACGTTACATTTATATAAAATCAATAAGTAGATGTACGCCTAAATAAATCCATGGGGACCGAAATTCCTAGCACACTTGTACACAACCTTTGGGCCTTTAATCCATGAAGTTACATTGCAAGCCTTGGCCCATCAATCCCCCACCCAATGTCGGTTTTTCTTTTTTTTTTATACCGATGTTATTTTTTTTAAAAACCCTAAAACACCTATTCTCCCAATCGACATTCTGCTGCTCTCTCCTCTCCCTCTCTTCTGTCGATCATACACAGCAGCAAACATGAGGTTTTGGTGCTCCTTCTTGGTGGCTTTGTCGTGTGCTACAACCGGTTCAAGTGGTGGTTCTATTTGGTGCCTTAACTGTCCATTCGAAGGGTGTAAATAAGGTGGTGCGGCTGAAAATTTTCTTGGTGATCGATCCCTTTGTTCTTCCTCTTGTGATCACGCTACGAGGGTAATCGTATCTTTCTTGTTCAATACCACTCTTCTTGTTTGAATCATATTCGTATCTTTGTGGTTTGGGTCGATTTAATATACTCATAGAATGATAAGAACAACTACATAAAATCATAAAATCTAGAAAACCCTAAAACCCTAATATATGGATCGACTGAAATCTCCTATGGTAAATATTCGATTTGAATGTGTTCTTTATTAATATGAATTGATTTAAATATGTTGTGGACTCGCCTAAAAACGTTTTATGTCAAGAACTAATGAAAGGAATGATAAAAACCCTAATATAAACATGTTTCTGTGATAACTGTTTCTGACCTGGAACTTGGCTCGACTTTAACCGGCTATAAATAAATGATGTGAACGGGTATTGTAATGGTTTTTAAGTCTAAAACTAAGTTCAATGAAGTGGCTACCTGGAGAAATTTATTTTGTAATTTTTAGAGGCCTGTAAGGCTACTTTTTGATTTTTAGAAAATCATGTGTCTGGTCGTATTTGTAAAGTCTGGAAAAACAGTCCGGGTTTTTCATTTATCATTTTCAAACCATAACGAATTAGGATGTGTCCTTTTAGCTGAGTAAAATATCACATGTTAGCTAATTACTTGAATTTTTGTAGAATTTTATAAATTTTCTAGACTGGGAAAGAAGATGGAAAATGGTCGGGTGTTTTTAATTAATCCGGTTCTGGAACAGGTTTGGAAAAAGGATTTTTAAGTCGTATCTAGACAACTAAATAAAATCTGGAAAAATTACATAAAATACTAAAGACCCTGGGGAACGTCTGTGAATTTTTATAGATTTTATTTCGAAGGTTTAATATGGTTTTCAAATTATTTAAAACGAGTCCAGTTAATACCTGAAAACTGTCAAGACATGTAAAAAGGATGTAAATTGTTATTTTCCTAAGCTAAGGGTTATAAATTGAGAATCGTGAAACTTGAGGGTATAATTCGTATAATAAGTTAAATTGAAGGTACACTCTGTAATCTTGGAAAATAAAAGGCGTGATGTGTTAATAAATTAATGAGAGGGGTTAAAATGTAAACTATGTAAATCTAGGGTTTCATTTTGTAACTTTGATAAGTAAAGGGGTATAAAGTGTAAATCATGAAACCTAAAGGACTAAAAGAGTAACTTGATGAATCTAAAAGCTAAAATGGAAAGTTACTTAAAAAGGAAGGGTTTGTAATTCTTGTCTACCCCTCTAGGTGTGAAGAAAGAGAGGTCCTGAATCCACTCTGTGTCATCCATTTCTGATTTGTGTTTGCTTCTGGAATAAGGTACGGATATTCTGACCTTCTCTGTAAGGTTTCCTGTGATCTCTTTCATGTTCTGATCTATATAGCCTCTGATTGATACCTGAGACTTGACCTTCTGATAATGAACTTCTGCATTTATCTCTTGGCTTGAATCCTGATAAGAACCCTGACTTGAACCATTATATGATACCTGACATTTGACACCTTGCTATGAACTCTTTTGTCTTGAACCTTGACCTATTATACGAACCTAAACTGTGAAGCCTTTTAATTCTGACCTGGAAATGATTTGGAAAAACTATTTTAAAGTGATGTTGCAAATATGATTTTAATACTCTTGTAATTGGGATTTTACTAACTTTTATGAAAAAACCATTTTGAAAGATCATTTTATGAAGACCATTATTAAAAGATTGTTTTAAATGGACTCTTAATTAGAAACCCTTTTTAAATGAACTGTTACTGACCTGCTGATTATTGACCACCTGATATTGACCTGCTGATATTGACCTGCGGATGTTGAACCTTCTGATATGACAACCTGATTATGATGTGAACCTTTGACATGTGACCCTTGATCCCAGTTTGATACCCGAGCCAAATATGTGACCCTAGCCATGAAGGTAACATGGCCGTGTCTGTGATGCACCACTGGCATGACTAGTGTGTAGCCCTAGTGATTTGGTTACACCGTCCCCATCTTGATTCTGATATGTGCACACTCCTGTTATTATGGCCAATATGATTTGTTCTTGGGGGGCGAATGGATGCATCCTAGTCTTGTTCTGGTTCTGATATATCTGGTATGTCTGGTGACTGGTACTGTGTGCAATACATGCCTTTCACAACCCTGGGAGCTTGCAACTCCAACCCTGGAGGTATCCCCTCAACCTTGTCTTGGTATGCTGAGGTCACCCCTCCATACACCCTGGTATGTGATTTGATATGATATGTTTCTGGGCTCGTGGTGGATTACTGTCCTAAACCTTTACTCTCTCTCTGTACTTTGACTTATCTATTTCATTATGCTATATCTGTTCTTGTCCTTTTACTTTCATTTCTTTTGCTTTCGTTTCCGTTTATTATATATCTGTTCACTGGGCTTTGTAAGCTCAGCCGCACGTTTTCTTTCGTGTGCGGCAGGTTTTTAGTTGGAAGCTGGGTTGTTATTAGAGAGAGCCTTGACTTAGAAGACCTTGCTAGCTAAATTGGATTTGAGATGATTGAAGAGTTATATTCAGACTTAGTGATTATTGTATATCTCACTTGTAGCTTTGTAAATTCAGATTTTGTTTGTAAACCTTAGAATCCTTTTGTATTATGTATGTCATATGCTTGTGTTTGTTCTGATAAGAATCCGTATCTGTGACACCTTTGCCCTTGTCGGGTTGGGGTGTTACAGGTTGGTTGAGCAGTACTTTGTTCCTCATCAGTAACTTCAGGTTCTTTGTCAGGAACATCTTCTGGTCTAACATTGACTCCATGAACAATGTATTGTGAATCATCTTCTTTGTGATTAGCCTGATTCTCTTCTTTAACAGGCACATAATTCATAGATGGAGTGAACTTGAGATCAAGATCAAACATCCAATCAGGACCTTTACCTTTCTGAGTTTCCTTATCTTCCAAAAATTCAACATGAAGACAATCTTGTACCTTTTTGGTACTCCTGTTATAAACTCTAAAACCTTTGCTATTTGTACAATAACCCAATAGATATCCTTCATCTGACTTACCATCAAATTTTCCCAGAGAATCAATGGTATTTAGAATAGTCAGAGAGCAGCCAAAACGTTTTAGAAAATGAATGTTTGGTTTCTTTCCCATTAGTAACTCATAAGGTGTCTTCATCTGAGGTTTAGTTACTGAAACTCTATTTAACACATAGCAAGCAGTACTTATGGCTTCAGCCCAAAAGAGAATAGGTAATTGGGAATCTGCAAGCATTGTTCTAGCTGCTTCTATCAAAGTCCTGTTCTTTCTTTCTGCAACACCATTCTGTTGTGGTGTTCTAGCAATGCTAAACTCTCTCTTGATCCCTTTCTTGGCACAGAATTCATCCATATGCTTGTTCTTGAATTCTGTTCCATTATCACATCTAATACCTCTTACTTTGAGTCTCAATTGATTTTCAAGGGCTACTATCAGGTCATGGATAGCATCAAAGGTTTCATCTTTGAATCCCAAGAAAAAGACCCAACTAAATCTGCTACAATCATCTGGCACAACCAAGCAGTACTTCTTCTTGTTTAAACTCTCTACTGAAACTGGTCCAAACAGATCCATGTGTAGCAACTCTAAAGGTTCTCTAATATCTCTTTCCCCAAGCTTTCTTACATGAAGCTTTATGTTGTTTACCCTTCTTGCAAGCCAAACATGAATGATCAGTCTTGAATGTTTTGGAAGGTAAACCTCTAACTAAATTTCCTTTGACTAGCTTGTTGATGTTCTTAAAATTAACATGACCTAGTCTTCTGTGCCATAAATGTGCTTCTTCCAATGATGCTTTTGCTATTAAACATGTTGCTCTCCCAGCAGAATTGAGACTCTTTAAGTCTAAACTATACACATCATTGGTTCTAGGTACTCTCAATGTGACCAAGTGATCATCAACAAACTTAAACTCAGGAGAGAGAATGAGACATTCTGTATCAGTGAATAGAATTGGGTACTTCTTGTCACAAATCTGAGATACTGACAAAAGATTAAACTTGAGCTCCTTCACATATCTAACATTCTCAAAATCAATACATCCAGCCTTGATTGTCCCTTTGCCAGTGATTCTCCCTCCATCAGGATCATTACCAAATGCAACTCTTCCTCCATAATATGCCTTAAAATCTGACAGGATCTCCTTGTCCCCTGTCATGCTGCCAGAGCAACCACTATCAACAATAATATGATCTTTAAGCTCCTCCTCTGGGTTGCCCTGCACATTAAATAAAAGGGTTAGTTTCTTTTAGGAACCCAAGCCATTACTGACTTGTGTTCCCCTTGTGGAGTGACATACTTGAATTCCTTCAGTATGTAATCTCCACTGGTTTTAAAGGCTTGGTCAATGATTATTTGAGTTGGTCCCATGTCCTGTGTTGTATTATCAACAACACTCCCTGTTTCACCCTTATCTGATGAAAGTACTGCTTGTTCCCCATCAGTACTTTCTTTCTTAACCCAATTTCGTTTGACCTTAGGTTTCTCTGATCTAGGTACTCTGCTTGAGGTGTAAGACCTTTTATATGAATTGAATCTCTTAGGTCTTCTATGTGAAAAAGTGTTAGCAGTACCATGAGTGGGTGAAAACTTATCAGTCCTTTGAGAAGGTAATTCTTGAGACTTAGCAATGTGTGAGGGTACTGGTGGTTTGGAAAACATTCTTTTCTAGTGAGGGTACTTATAGTCTTTAGAGAAATTACTATGATTAACCCTATTTGAGTGATTCCAAACTGGTCTAGTCTCCCTTGGCTTATGGGTGGCAGGTCTATTCTTTGGGAACTAACTTAAGTATTCTGAGTGTAAGTCACAGTGCTTAATCAAATGATCAGGACTATAGCATACATAACATAATTTTCTCTCCATATTCCCAAATCCTCTTCTATGATTAAAAGGTTTCCTATAGTGAGCAGTATTTTGAAAAGTTTCTCTTGGAGGTACTGCTGAATGCCCAGCAGTACTTTGAAGAGTTTTTGGAGGTACTGCTTGTTTTTGAAAGGCTGTAGGAAACTTTTGATCATTACCCCTTTGAAAATCATCCTTGGGTTTCTCAGAACTAAATTGACCAGTAAGCTTCTTCCTAAACTCTAGGTTGTCTACACCATAACGAGAAACATCTGTCCTAAGTGGTTGAAACTTACCAGTGGGTGGAGGAACTGAGTGGTACTCCTTATCTTTCTTAAACTCAGGAGGTGTTTCACTAATTGGTTCCTCATTCCTAGATGTGTTTTCTTCTGAGCTTGTAAGGTCATCATCACTAGGTGGAATCTCTTCCTTATCACTAGGTGGGGTCTCTTCCTTATCACTAGGTGAGGTCTCATCTGAACTACTATCTTCACCATAACCTAGTCCAGCTCTACTGTTTATTACTCTTTGTTTTTCAACAAATTGAACATGTGATAGACCAGCCTGTTTAATACTACCAAGTTTTTCTAACAAAGCATCTCTTTCCTTAGTAATCTTTTCTAATTCAGACACTTTACACCCTAACTTCCATTCACTTAATTTCAATTGGTAATCTTGTTGCTCATATTTTTCTGCCCAAGCCATTTCATTATTTTCATGTGTTAATATTTTGGCTTCCATTGACTCTAAAGTTAATTGATAACCAGCTACCTCAGACCTAGCTGTTCTACAATTATCTCTTTCAGTCACATATTCTTTAAGCAACTTTTGATATACATCATTACACTTAGAGCATACCTTAGAGACATTGGATGAACTTGGTGAAGTAGCAACCATAGCAATCTGAACAGGTTCATCTTCATCCTCCATGCTCCAGTCAAAGATTCTAAGACCATCTCTTGATTCCAAAGCAGCATATCCTGGTTCCTCATCAAAAGTTGTGCTCCAATCAAACTCTTCCATTGCAACCATAGAATAGGTTACTGGTTCATCATCAAATTCAGCACTCCAATCAATTTCTGCTAAATTTTCTTGAGCCACCAAAGCTTTAGGTTGTGATTCAGTAATAGGAACCTCCTTTCTTTCAACCTTGGGTTGTTCAATCATCCTGTTTGCCTGATATTTTGCAAACTTGCATTCCCTTGCAAAGTGTCCAAGCTTTTGACAATTGAAACATTCAATCTTGGATTTGTCAAAAGTTATACCCTGTTTGGCTTTGAAATCAATTCCCCTTCCTGTCTTGTTCATGAACTTCTTGATCCTTGCAGTGATCATAGCTACTTGCCATCTTATGTCAATCTCTTCTAAAGCATCTTCTTCAATCTGCAACAAGTCTTCTTGATAGGTAACAGGTAAAGTGGCTTGTTGTGCAAAGAAGGAACATACAACATCATCAGAATTGGTGTTGTTTGTTGGTGATGGGTTGGGGGTAGTTGTGGTTGTACAAACATGCTGTGTATCACCAACAGTACTTTGAGAAGGATAAGCAGTACTTCTAGTAGAAGTATTGCTTCTGCTTTCAGAAGACACAAAAGCTATGTTGTGAGTTTTCTGAGAACTATGACCATTCATCTCTTGCTCGTACACTTTCAGATTGTTGTAGAGATCATCAAAGTCCATAGACTCCAATCCAGGTTGTCCTCTAATCATAGTAGCAACCACATGCCAGACAGATGGCAAACTCCTTAAGAACTTCAAATTTGCATCTTCAACAGATACCTCTGCTCCATACAGTTCTAGCATACTAAGTAGATTTTGGAATCTGTCATAGGCAGCATCAAGACCTTCTCTTTCACCAACAGTGAAAGTTTCAAACTGCTGCTTCAATAAGTTTCTATGCATCTTCTTTGAAGCATCATTACCTCCAAATCTTGTCTTGATCGCAGCCCACAATTGCTTTGCATCCTTAGCATCATGGAATTTCAGTAGGTGACCATCAGGAATAGCAGACAACAGTATGTTGAGAGCCTTATCTTGATTTCTCTTTATAGCTGCTGGCAAGGTTGGTTGAGGTGGTTTTGGTTGTCCTTCAACATGTACAGGTTCATCAAGAATAACATTACCATTGACAATCACATCCCATAGAGCATGGTCAGTAATAGCAAGGTACTGCCTCATCTTCATGCTCCAGAGATCATATTCTCCCTTCTTGATGATAGGAATTCTGAGTGAGGTGATGGATGGAATAGGTGTAGCTTCAGTCGACATCGTTTAGGGTTTGTTGATAAATCGGTTTTAAGGGTTTCTTCTTAATCAGAGTCTCCACACAAGCTCTGATACCACTTGTTGGATCGATATACTCTGACCAAACTAACTTGTAGCTTGTCTACGGTTTAACAACCTTGAATAAATTCAAAACTGTTAATGATGAAACACTGATATACTTTGCTAAGTATGCGGAATCTACTTCAACAAAGCTAAGAAGAATTAATAAACAACTTCGAATATTATTAAAACCTTGAACCTGCTCTCTTACACAGATTCACTAACAAACTCTAATCACTAATACTTCTAACAAGCTTCTTCGTGTAAACTTGTCTCTCTAAAATTGCATCTAATCGTATCTCTAATCGCATATCTCTAATGCCAACCTAGGGATCCTTTTATAGGCACAAGGAAAACCCTAGTCGGTTTACAATACTTGAACGACAAGTAATTCTAATTATAACTCTAATCTAATACGAACATTCTAGAATTACAAATTAGTCCTTAAACAATTTGCATAGTAGTCCTTCAACGAGCAGCAGTACTTTAACTTGATTAGCAGTACTTTGACTTCCAGCAGTACTTTGACTTTATAGCAGTACTTTAACTTTATAGCCCAACATAAATGCTCCAACTTGGCCTCTAAGCAAATTAGAATGGCCTAGAATCATCATTACAATGCCCTAGAATCGGTGGTATGAAGATAGTATCCTTAATGATGAAGTTTGGGAAATCAGCCGACATCCAACCGATCGGTATTATCTCCAACCGATCGGTTGGTCTTCGAATATGGCCTCCATCCGATTCGGTTGCGGGCTGCATCCGATCGGATGGAGTGCTGCTGTATGCTCTTTTTGGACTTTTGTCGTTTGTGCTTGTTTCTTGTTAATGGCTCATAGTTCTTCATCCAAACTTGCTCTTTTCTTTATCTTGAAGCTTATCAACTTGAATACTTGGACCTTTATTCTTTGAAATGCCTATTTGATTGGATCTTGACAAGAGAATCTTCACACCATCATAAATATTTCCTTCTTCCTCATTTTCTCATCTTTTTCTTTCTTTTTCCTGTTTTTGGCTATATACACTTTGCAAACACACTTTGGTACGATTTAGTAACAAAAGCATATAAATATAACCAAATAACATATAAAAAAGTACGAATAACGCTACTAAAAACATGCACAATTTGAGCGTTATCATCTATGATAGAGTCGCGTTATTTGTATCTTTTTGTATATTATTTAGTTATGTTTATGAGCATTTTGCGCTTAAAAGGTATTAATATGTGTTCAGGTATAAGTACAAGGAAATATCGAAGAATGACGAAGAAAAGCCAAAAGATTAAGAGAATATTTAAGAAAAGATTGTCATTGATGAACTCAAATAAGTACATTTTATTACTATCATTTATCCTATTAATTTGACTTGTTTTACTATATTATGTATGAGGATTGATACTTAATCATTTACTTTTGTAATTCTCAGGTAAAAACAAGCATTTGGTGAAACTTAGCGATTTTGGACTAATTATGGAGCAAAACATGCAAGAAGTTGAGAGTCTACTGAAATGAAGAAGATCAAGACTAATCTGCTCCAGATGCGCCGCATCTCACTCATTACATACGGCGCATCTCTATTAAGATTCCACCAGATACGATCCAAGATACAAGAGGACATGCGCCGCATCTAATCATGGAGTTACGCCGCATCTTCTGGCGGTGTACGAATATTCCTGAATATTATAATCTTGGACCCCACGCGAAGTTAAGTCAATGCGCCGCATCTACTTAATAGATGCGCCGCATCTCACCTCAGACAGAAACTATAAATACCCCAAGACCAGACGAATTCCGGAGCTTTTGTCAGAGCATTATTTTAGATTCGAAGAACGAAGCAGAAGAACCCTAGGACGAATTCAGTCAAGGCAGCAGCACAAGACACACCAAACGAAGATACAAGAGCTGTAAGAAGGTGCTGCATGTGTTTAATTCATTAAGTAGTTTTGTTTTATTGTGTTAGCAAACTTTAATTCATCAGGATTGATGGGCTTGTGTTATGTTATCATTCACTTCAACTCCCCTTAAAATTGCTTTCCCATCGATTAAAGTTTATATGTTGATGTCTTTGGTTACTACTTATTAGTGCATTGATCACCTCTGTGTTTATTAGTGGCTTGTGTAATGTGGCAACGGAAAGGTTGCACTCCCACGGTTATTACTAAATTGATCACTTAGGAATAACTTTTAGACATAAGTCATCATTAAGGGTTTACTCGCCGATAAGCTTAGGACCAACGAGAAAGGATTAACTACATACACTTCATATAAAGCTATCAATAAAACAAGTGACAAACTACTTAATTATAAGGACAGCCCTCTTATTGTCTCTAGTATTTATCTGTGTACGTGTGTGCTACTTGCTGATTCGTGCCTATTGGTTTATTTTACTATTTAATTGCAAACAAATCGTGCCAGTCTCTCAGGCTGAAACCCCCTTGCGTTAGGATATTAAAATACTGATTAGAATAACGAGATAATACGTTCCACTCTTAGTGATCGACACTCTACTTACCATTATATTCATACTGACCGGGTACACTGCTCGTTAAGTGTGTGTGTTATTGATAAGTCGGCTAAATATAAATTTAAAACTTGAGTAGGCATTAAAACTGCTAAACCGCAACGACACACGCAGCACATCAAGTTTTTGGCGCCGTTGCCGGGGAGTGAATTGTTATTATCTGTTAATTTGATTAGTATTTTAATTAGGTTTTTTCTTTTTATTAGATTAATTGCATCATTGTATTATTTTGCATATTTGTTGTTTTGTGTGTTATTTGTTTGCTTTTATTTTTGTTTTTGTGTTTATTTTGTTTGTGTGTTTTAATTTTTGTTTTTATTTTTCGTATTTTTTCTGTTCTGCTATCGTTGTACTGTGCTAAATCAAACGATACGACGCATCTGATCTCTCAGATACGGCGTGTTGCGTTTAATTTTTTTAAATACAACACGTTTAATTAATTCGATACAACGCATCTTTTCCCCAAGATACGGCGTATCTGTTTTTAATAAGAAATTTTTTCTAAGCGATAAAGTAATACGACGCATCTGCTTTAACAGATACGGCGTATCTGTTTTTGATAAAAAAAATTTCTAAACGTTAACGCCATACGACGCATCTGCTTTAGCAGATACGGCGTATCTATTATTTTAATTAAAAACAGTTTGCGAATTATTAAACAAATACGGCGTATCGATCTCTATCCATACGGCGCATCTTCTGAATCAAAAATCTTGTATTTTTAAACGTAACGAAAATACGGCGCATTAACTTTCGTTAATACGACGTATTTAATTTTAAATAAATATCGATTTTTGATTAATTAATTCGATACGGCGCATTCATAAATTCTAAGCGGCGTATCTATTTTCTGGATAAAGTCTGATTAAATTTTAACGATTATAAGATACGGCGTATCCAACTTTTTGGATACGGCGCATCGTCTGCAGATATCAGTAACTTTAATTTTTCGTATTCCGTTTTCGTTATTAATTATCTGATATATTACTTTCTCGAGCATACCCTACTGATATTTTTGTGTTGATTTCAGGAAGTGCATGACCAGGAGTTCTACGAAGAACTTGATTCAACCTTTCGAAGATCCTGGACGAGCCCTACATTCGCTTAAAAGGCTTTTCAACACAAGAAGCTTTGATCTTTCAAGTTCACTCGAGCTTGATTACTTTTCTGAAGAAAAAGAGGAAGTTGAAACAGAAACAATGGGCGAAAACACTACTATGGAGGAATACATGAACAGTACCCGTGCTGATTACACTTCAGGAGTTGCTAGACCTAAGTTTGATGATAAGTCAAAATTTGAATTGAAGGGTCAGTTTCTCAAGGAACTTAGAGAGAATGCTTTCAGTGGGACGGAACATGAGGATGCTAATGAGCATGTTGAAAAGGTCCTGGAGATTGCAGACTTGTTTACTTCAGAAGGAGTGACTGACGATCAAATCATGCTAAGAATCTTTCCACTCTCACTAAAAGGAGCTGCTAACAAGTGGCTAAGGAATGAACCTACGAGTTCAATCACTACATGGGGAGATTTGAAGAGCAAATTCCTGAAGAGATATTGTCCACCTGCTAAGACTGCTAAAAAGATGGAGGCTATCAATAGTTTCAAGCAAGAGCCTGATGAAACTCTTTATCAAGCTTGGGAACGATTTAAAGATTTATTGGTAAAATGTCCTCAACACTATCTAACCCCTATGCAGGAGATAATATTGTTTTATCAAGGATTGGACGTGCCTACAAGACAGATTTTGGATGCTAAGGGAGCTGTACCTCAAATGAGTGCAACTAATGCTAGGAAAGCAATCCAAGAAGCTGCCGATCATTCTCAAAAATGGCACGATGGGACCTCTACTAGATCTAAGAGCAGCACTAATTTTGACGGGATTGCTGCTATTCAAGCTCAATTGGATAAAATTAGTAGAGAAATGAAGAAGCGTGATGAAAGAGCGTATGCTGCCCAAGTTGGATGTGAAAAGTGCGAAGGACCTCACTACACTAAAGATTGCCCGAATAAGAATGAAAGTGAGACGTTTGAAGAAGCATATTACACCCAATTTGGACAACCATTCCGACCTTCGGGGAGATTTAGGGAAGCTACACCGGGATTATATCAAAGGAACAACTTCAATCCCGCTTATCAAGAAAGGAGGCAGACTTTAGATGATACTTTAAAGCAAATTATGACCGATGCTGCTAAAAGACATGAAGAGAATACTGCTATGATCAAAGAAATTCGAGCTTCAACGGAAACTACTACAAGAAATCAAGGAGCTTCGATCAAAGCATTGGAACAACAAATTGGTCAAATGAGCAAAGTTCTTCAAGAAAGGGGATATGGAAGTTTACCGAGCTCAACTGAAACCAACCCAAGAGATCATGTCAAGGCCATAAGCACCACTGAAGAAGTCACTCCTAACATACCTAGAAGATCGATGAATGGTAATGATGGTGCAAGACCCGAATTTTTTCTTTAATTCTTCAATCAGCTTAAGGAGACTACTAAAAGAGAAGACAAAGATTGAAGAGGAGATCAAGGCAACAATGAAAGAAGAGAGCCCTGCAACCGACTCAAATGCCTTGCCTCATAAAGAAAGAGACCCAGGAAGTTTTACTCTACCTTGTTCTATTAATAATATATCTTTCAATAATGTGTTAGCTGACTTAGGAGCTAGTGTTAGTGTTATGCCTCTTAAGACATTCGCTACCCTAGGACTAGGAAAATTAGCACCAACTAAGTTACTTATTGAATTGGCTGATAAAACGGTAAAACGACCTGAAGGGATTGCTAATAATGTGCTAGTTAAGATTGAGCAGTTTATTTTTCCCGTAGACTTTGTTATACTAGACATGCCCGAGGATGTTAAGATTCCTTTAATCCTCGGAAGACCTTTCTTGTCTACTGCCCATGCTAAGATTGATGTGTTTAAGAGAAAAATCTCATTAAGGGTAGGGAATAATAAACTAGTCTATAAGTGCCAAGATCCGGTTAAAAGCATAATTAGAGGTGTTTATGTGCTAGGATTAAGAGAGCGTATGGACCTCGATCTTGAAGCTAGACTTATGGGAGAAACATTGATTCAAAACAACTCAACTAATCCTAATCATGAAAACTTTGAGGAATTCATTGACCTTAATGTACCTACCGAACTTAGACGCAATGTTGTTAATGATTCTGATGATGAGTGGTATGATCGTGTAGTAATTAATAAACGTAGGAGAATAGTTGAGAAAACGAATTTGAATAATGATGTGTTTATTGAACTACCACCCCACCTTGCTTATTTGTGCCTATATGATAATAAGAATTTCCCGTCTATCATTTTGTCATCTCTGCCCGAAAGGGACAGGACTTTGTTTATGCAGATATTAAAGAAGAACGGCGTGGAAATTAAGGACGAGCAAGGAGTGTTCAATATTACTGAATTGGCGATGAAGGAGCGCGATGTTTCCGACTCCTTCAATGATCGATATTAAAGAGCTGAACGTGAGTCTAACTTGAAGACTCTGGAATAAAGACAAGTGCTTACCGGGAGACAACCCGGAGAATTTTTATTATTCTGTTTCTGTGTCAAGTCAGTCAGGCCCGCATGAGGATACGGCGCATCTCAATTCTGAGATGCGACGCATCTCCTGCAATGGTCATATCTTATTTTATTTTTTCTGCATTTTTATTTTCGACTTTAAAACTTTTTATCAGTTTATTTTAATGCGGCGCATCCCTGGTTAAGGATGCGGCGCATCTTTTATTCTGATCCGTATTAATTCCAGGCTCGATACGGCGTATCTTCTTCCATAAGATACGGCGCATCGACTGACCTGATGATTTTCAGTTTTAATTTTTAAGTTTTATTTTTTTCTAACTACTAATGTATTATGCAAGCTTGAACCTTTCTTATCTTAGGTGTGTTTTAAAGTGTTGGTGGTATTATAGTTTCCTGGATTTCCTGTGGATACATCAAGTATGAAGCTTTAACGTTCTAATCCACAAGAAAGATGATTTTTGCTCTTATCAAATGGAGGATCATACCGAGCAAATCTCAGGGGAGTTTTCCTGTTCTAATTCTTTTATTTTCCAGTGTTTAACCTTTTATACAAACAACGTGGACGTTGTTTAACTTAAGTGGGGGGATTGGAGAATTAGAACACTTAACAATTACTTGTCCTAAACTTTTTCAAAAATTATGCTTAAAATATGCTTAATATATCAAACTTAAAAATTTTTAGCATGTTTTTGTTTAAGATCTAAGTTGCATAGCTGCACACATGACGTTATTTTCAAAAATTATGATTTTTCAAAATTCACAAATCTATGAGTGTGCCGGTGACTTATAAACTTTAGAACTTGGCTTGTATACTATTCGAGACCACCATAATGAGTATTATTTATATAATTGGAATGACTTGTCTAAATTGGTAAATTTCTAGGATTACACCCAAATAGCCTATTATATGTTATGTGTTATTAACTAACTACACTGGTTAGTTAACCCCCGTATAAACCCTTTTGTTACTCTCATTTTTAGAGTAAGATACCCCTAGAAAAACACTCAGAGCCATTCCTTTCGTTTCTTACACCTATGTTTAAAATGTTTCGTTACACCCTTACACCTTAGCCTACCCTGTAGATTAAAGTCCGTGGTTGGTTAATTGCTATAGGCAAAGTGTGTTTCCTTACATTGCCTGTGTTCGTGTGCGTAATTCATTATCTTTGGTTAGGTCGGGAAATTGCACAATGCAATTGGAGTGAAAGTAAATATTGTATATCTTTGAGTTTATTTTTCATGTGTTTACTACTTTCACTATTACCGTTATTTTTGAAGTATGAAAAGTATGGAAAAATTATCCAGAATTATCATTATAGTGATGTGGTGAAATTTTACACATCTATATGTTTTAGTTAAAAAAAAAAAAAAAAAAAAAAATTGAAAAAAAAAATAAGAAAAGAAAAAGAAAGAGAAAAGTTGGATGTTTGTTTTTAAACCAACGATGTAAAGTTATGTAAGTGGTTCATATGGCCACTATTTGTTGTACTATATCTATGGATTGAATGGGAATTGGCAGTTATGGGAACGCCAATTAAGGTTTATTCTTTGATTAAGATCTTGTTGAGTATAATTCGTGTCTACCTAAAGCGTGTGTTTCAAGTGTTAAAGCGTGAGTTATTCAATGATATGAGTCTTATTCATGGGATGGTTGGGATAGTGATTAACCACACTTAGGATTTTAATTTATTTGTTTTGTTTATTTTTCATTTTACACCAATTTATATCCCAAATATTATCCATACCCTTTATTATTCTTTATCCAACCAAACCTTTGATTTATTGAGATTAGGGATTTGAGCAATCTTAAGTATCGTAGTCGTGGATTCGGCTATGTATTTATGATTTTGTCGCCCTTTTTGATATATTATTATTGGTGAAGTTTGGACCTATCTTTAGCCTATTCGAGTTAAGGATTTGAGCAATTGCAAGTATCGTGTTCGTGGATTCGATCATGTATTTGTGATTTTGTCGCCTTTTCTGGAATTTGAGATCGATAGTGAAAGAGAATAATTAACCCTTAAGCCTACAAACCCTTTTTACCGCTTTAGACTTGTTATTCCTTGGCTTTAGTGGGGGAGATGTGTATACTTGCCAAGCTTATGATAGAATATTCGTCGCGACTGGACAGTTAAACGATTAGATTTGCTTTTATCAAATTATTTTATTATACTTCTAATTCGTTAAAGTGTTTAGTTGTGTGATTATGAATTAAACGAATACATGCTTGATATAAAAATAAATCCTAACATCTTTTAGGATACATTTTCATAAGAGAAATTCTAAGGTTTACTTGGGGACAAGTAAAGTTCAAGTGGGGGGATATTTGATGAACTCAAATAAGTACATTTTATTACTATCATTTATCCTATTAATTTGACTTGTTTTACTATATTATGTATGAGGATTGATACTTAATCGTTTACTTTTGTAATTCTCAGGTAAAAACAAGCATTTGGTGAAACTTAGCGATTTTGGACTAATTATGGAGAAAAACATGCAAGAAGTTGAGAGTCTACTGAAATGAAGAAGATCAAGACTAATCTGCTCCAGATGTGCCGCATCTCACTCATTACATACGGCGCATCTCTATTAAGATTCCACCAGATACGATCCAAGATACAAGAGGACATGCGCCGCATCTAATCATGGAGTTACGCCGCATCTTCTGGCGGTGTACGAATATTCCTGAATATTATAATCTTGGACCCCACGCGAAGTTAAGTCAATGCGCCGCATCTACTTAATAGATGCGCCGCATCTCACCTCAGACAGAAACTATAAATACCCCAAGACCAGACGAATTCCGGAGCTTTTGTCAGAGCATTATTTTAGATTCGAAGACCGAAGCAGAAGAACCCTAGGACGAATTCAGTCAAGGCAGCAGCACAAGACACACCAAACGAAGATACAAGAGCTGTAAGAAGGTGCTGCATGTGTTTAATTCATTAAGTAGTTTTGTTTTATTGTGTTAGCAAACTTTAATTCATCAGGATTGATGGGCTTGTGTTATGTTATCATTCACTTCAACTCCCCTTAAAATTGCTTTCCCATCGATTAAAGTTTATATGTTGATGTCTTTGGTTACTACTTATTAGTGCATTGATCACCTCTGTGTTTATTAGTGGCTTGTGTAATGTGGCAACGGAAAGGTTGCACTCCCACGGTTATTACTAAATTGATCACTTAGGAATAACTTTTAGACATAAGTCATCATTAAGGGTTTACTCGCCGATAAGCTTAGGACCAACGAGAAAGGATTAACTACATACACTTCATATAAAGCTATCAATAAAACAAGTGACAAACTACTTAATTATAACGACAGCCCTCTTATTGTCTCGAGTATTTATCTGTGTACGTGTGTGCTACTTGCTGATTCGTGCCTATTGGTTTATTTTACTATTTAATTGCAAACAAATCGTGCCAGTCTCTCAGGCTGAAACCCCCTTGCGTTAGGATATTAAAATACTGATTAGAATAACGAGATAATACGTTCCACTCTTAGTGATCGACACTCTACTTACCATTATATTCATACTGACCGGGTACACTGCTCGTTAAGTGTGTGTGTTATTGATAAGTCGGCTAAATATAAATTTAAAACTTGAGTAGGCATTAAAACTGCTAAACCGCAACGACACACGCAGCACATCAGTCATCAAAGATATTGATTCATGTTATGATTATTTCCGATGTACAAGAGAAGGTTGTGAAGATTTTCAATGAAAGATGGAGTCATGATTCGGTGCTAAAAATAGTATTAAAGGATGAAGTTTTATGCTAACCCAAGGTTGAAATTTATGTGCAAAATAGTTCCCAACCCAAGGTTGAAGCTGAGGTTCAAACCCAAGGTTCAATAGCCCAACCTGAGGTTGAGCAGTCATCCCAGCCGCCGGTTCAAATCTGAACCGTGGGTTGAGACGAATCTAAGATGAAAAGTTGCATTTAATCAAGGTTTTAACTACCATAATGACTCAAGTCCGATCATCTCCTCTCTTTTATGATTATTGAAGGCTTGTGACAGTTTTTGTGAGTGATTTCAAGCATAAATATGACCCATGATCACCAAAATTCAAGAAGACACAATATACAACAAGAAGCAAGAGACAAGACAACAAATCTTAATCAAGCCTTACACCATAAGGACTTGATCATATCTTATACAACCCGAAAGAGCTCAATAATTCCTGTCATTCTTAAGGAGATACCAAGAAGTGTTGGTGATACTTGTGAGAAGAGGCGGAGAATTCCCTTGTTTGATTGGAGGTGTTAAGGAGTGCTATAACTCTTTATATTTCTTACTCATTGTAGTCTTGCTTTGGGTAACTTTCTTTTACTTAATTATTATGTTGAACAATTTGATGTTGAATGAAATGTTACGTTTGTTGATGAAACTTGTTATGGAGTAATTTGTGATACTTGTTTGGGAATTATGTAGACTTTCGTGTGAATGTTGAATGATTAGTCGGTTAGAAAAAGTGATTGTTCTCATAAGTTTGTTTAAATATAATTCATGTTCTAAAACTTGTTGATTTAACATTGTTGGATTTAAAGGTCGAAAGGATCTCTAATATTGTTTAATTCCAAGAAATTGGTGCACAAATGGATTGGTACTTGATAATTGACAACTATTAAGTATTCAAGTTTTTAAATGAATTCGAGAATATTTAATCACCAGATTGGGTCGAAAGGACTCGTATGAACTAATGTTACTGTGGAAACCGTAGAGGGGGGTGAATACGTTTCCATTTAAAAACTTAAAACATTTTGTATCAAACACCCAATCAAGTGTGACGTAATATGAAGAGTGTCAACAATGAATATATAGCATCTAGAGATGACTATAGTAAACTACAACATATGCACAATCAAACCATGGAACATACATGATCAATCACTACATGAGCAACAAGCCACACAAACACATATGCAATGCAAATATAAATATAAAGCGATAACTAATGAAATGAAAGTAAAGAGATAAGTTAGAAGGCGCAAACCGGACACGGTGATTTATAGTGGTTCGGTCACGAAGCTCCTCTTCGCCCTACTCTACTCCCCGAGTACCCAACTCGAGAGTTACTTCACTAATCAACAAACTCCCTTTAGGCGGAGAAAACCGTACACGTCGCTTAACTTGTTTTTCGACACTAAGCTAGATGTCGAGTGCTAATCTTAGCTAGCACCAATCTACCACGATCTACCCGATCTACACCATACACGTCGCTTATCCTATTTCCGACACTAAGCTAGATGTCGAGTGCTAATCTTAGCTAGCACCAATCTACCACGATCTACCCGATCTACCCTTGATCCACATGATCAATCACACAAGCCCAATGGCTTTAAGAGATCTTCACTATCTCTTAAGATCACAATGATCTTGACTCACTCTCTCACAAAAGAAAAATAATCTTGATGTATGCTATGATACAATCAAGAGTGTAACCAATGTTACAAGACCTAACAACTCCAACACTTTGTATCTACTTGGATACTTTGTGTTCTTCTCTTGCTAATCAAGAGGGATGACAACACTTTGTATCTACTTGGATACTTTGTGTTCTTCTCTTGCTAATCAAGAGGGATGACAACACTTTGTATCTAGGATACTTTGTGTTCTTCTCTTGCTAATCAAGAGGGATGAAGAGGATCACTTGAGTGGATGATTGGATCACTCTTAAACAACCTAAGACTCTCCAAATGATCAAAGAAAGTCATCTAAGTGAGGAGGGATAAGACCAGAGAAAAAGGACTGGAAAAATCAAGTTGGAAGTGTGGAATGGTCCACTATTTATAGGCAAGGGAAAATCTGACCGTTACAGACCCACGGCTCCACTAAATACTCGACGGCTCCGTTAAATTTAATGGAGCCGTACCTATTTAATGGTGCCGTAGACGCTCCTTCGTTTGTCTTTAGTGGGGAAGGTTTATTTGGGGAAGTTGGAGCTGTTTTAGGGGGAAAAATGACTGTTGGTAATTCAAAATAATTTGAAATGATTTTTCCAAATAAAACATTTCTTTTTAATTCAAAAATAATTTGTAAAATGTATTTTTGAAAAATGTTTTGTCACATTTATAAAAATGTGAAGTTTAGAAAAATATAATCCTTTGATCATTTGTCGAGTAGTAGATTTGTTTGTCCATACCTTGAGTGATTTACGTCGGGATGGAAATCCACGACTTTGTTGAAGCATACTTGAGACGTCGGGAGGTGTTGATGTAAGTATGCATTGATATTTTGTGTTTACAAGTAACTTGCACATTTTACGTTATGTATTACAAGTTACATGTTTGTCATTATTAAAACCGAAGAAACCGTTTAGTTTAAATATCGTAATATTTGCACTAACAATCTCCCCCTTTTTGATGATGATAAATATGTAAACCGTAAGACAACGTAAAATGTAAAAGTTACCTGTTTACACTTCCTTCTCCCCCTTTTGTCGAATCAAAAAGGTAGTTGCCTCGAGCGCTTCCTTGGATTTACTTCCTACTCCCCCTTATTGCACTACTATCCTTTCTCCCCCGAAAGGCGAGCTTGCATCATCCCAGTGAAGCCTTCTATCAACACTTGTGAAGACGACTCCATGCTATGTATTCAAATACTCCCGAGCTCCCCCTAGCTCAATGCTCCCCTATGGTGACTTAAACCCCTTGTTTATTTACCTTAGTATCTAGCGGATCCATGGATCAAATTCTTACAAAGGCTTTTCCTACATCAAGGGTTAGCTTCGTGCAGCATAATATATAATAGTATAGGAGCAACATTATAGGGATAGAATACACATAGCAAGACATGCATAGGTTAAACTATGTTAACACGTAAGTGTCACAGCCCGACCGAAACCTAAGGTGTAATTTTTCACTCAATCACACTAATCAAGAACGAGATTCGTTCATTGACTGACGCACTAAATGACTTCTTCCAAGTTGTCATTGGGAAGGAAAGTTCTAACAAACCTTTTGAACAACATAATCATCTACCTAAGATGATTGATGTTAAGGATAGTTTGTTAATAAGACATACTCTAAATGATTACTATTATGACAAGTCGTCCCTTAAAGTAGACTCGATGAAGGTTATACCTAAAAGATTCCATAAGGTGGGAGAGTGTTGGTTGTGGTGACAACAAGAACAACTTGGGTTATGTGGTTGTAGGGGATAAATAATGGGATGACCCATTAGTGGTTGTGGTGAAGGTGATAGTGATAAGGATGATGTGTTGGTGCCAAGTCCAAAGAGGTTTGATGGTGATAGGGTTAGTGTGATGGCTAAAGGTTGTGGTGGACTTGGTGGAGGTAAGGGTGTAGGAATCCTAAAGGTGTAGGATGATGATGATGTGGTTGGAGGTGTTGGTTTTGCCCTTTGAGGAAAGGTGGGAAAGGATGGTTTAGGTTAATATATCGTTTGCACTGACAATGAGATGCATGATATAATTCAAAAGGGAAAAAGAAAAAGGTGTATGTGATTCTAACAGGATTGTTGGTGGATATCTCTAACGGGGTTAAGGTAACGAGGTTCTAGGTTTCTTGGTTGGATGATCCTAGTTGTGTGTTAGAGATAATTTAGTGCATGAAGGGTTTCATCTGTTTGTGAGGGTTGAAGGTTGTTGAACTAACTATCACTTATCCAAAGTGACGAGTAGTTGTAAGGTTTGAGTGTGATAAGTTGAGGGTTATAAGATTTGAGTATGATGATCTATGGGTTGAAGGTTCTTAGACTAACTATCACTGTCAAGAGTGATGTGTTGCTAAAGGTTTGAGTGGGATTGATATAAAGGTTGAAGGTTGTAAGGTGTAAGTGTGATGATCGATGAGTTGAAGGTTGTAAGGTTTGAGTGTGATGATCTATGGGTTAAGGTTCTTAGACTAACTGTCACTGTCAAGAGTGAAGTGTAGCTATAGGCAAGGGTTGTGGGATTCAAACTAAAGTTGGTGATGGTGTCCTATGGTGTAGTGAGGAAATCTTAGGGTGTGTGTGAGTTTGCAAAATTTTGCAGGTTTGAGGTTAGGGATGCAGGGATCTAAAGGGAACAGTGAAAATTCGTCAAACATAGGCACGGTACCACTAAATACCACACGGTACCGTTAAATTTAACGGTACCGTGACCTGGAAGTCACGAATTTTCCTGTGCAGCCTAGTTCTGGGCAGCTAAAGGGAAGTTTCCTAGGGAATAAGAACCACATTTGTGTGTTCTTGAGAGTGTTTGTTGAAAGGCTATATGAGTGTGTTTTCACTCCCCCTTAATCTATGACCATCCGGACAAGATGTAATAGATAAAGAGGAAAGCAAACGTTGACGAAAGCGATGAGCTTAGTAACGTCATGACAAGTGGTGGATAGCATACGATAAACTTCACCTTTGAAGTCACGTAGCTCTTCTCAATCATTGTGAATATTCATAGAATATTATGATGAGGCATACGATTACTAGGAGATATCCTAAGGGTTAAGAAGATAAAATCTTCAGAGTTGTGAGGTTGGTGACAAGGTTCTAGTGGGGTTATCTCAACTTATCCTAGTGGTTCTTCGCTTGAGGTGTGTGGAAGGTGAGTGGGATGCGGAAGCATTGGTAGTGTTTAGTACCATGCAGAAATGTAAGGGAAAAGGCTAAGGAATCAGATGATAGATACAATCTATTCTGATAGGAGACGGTTTTGGGTTCAAGACTACATTGAGTGGGTTTTGAAGGCAAGAGGAAATGGTTTTGGGTTTGTTTGAAAAAAGCTGTGCAGAAGAAAAGTGAATAGGCGCGTTTTTCAGATGCACGGCTCCACGGTTCCACTAAACATTAGTGGAGCCGTGTCTCTTTAATGGAGCCGTGTGTCTGATTGAGCCATTTTTCTTCTGTTTTGACTTTTGGCTGATTAATCTTACTTATTTAGTAAGACTTTTTGACACGAGGAAAAAGTTTATACCTAATAAACTTTTTGATGAAAACGACTAGGAGAGATGACATGAAATGACATTAGTGTTTCCAAGGAAATTGACTAAGTTGTCATTGGATGAGGGTTGACTTCTAATATTTCCCGTGAAATATATAGAAGTTATAAGTAGTGTTTTGGAGGATGACTATAATATTTCCCATGAAATATTTAATTAGTCGGAATACGAAACGCAAGGAATGACTTAATATTTCCCGTGAAATATTCAAACAGTCATGTGACAAGTCGAAAGGGAATGACTTAGAATTTCTTAGAGAAAATTCTAAAAGTCGTGAGACGAATGAGAAAGATGATTTAAAAAGTCATGGGTGATTAGTAGAGAAATGACTTCAATGTTTCCCGTGAAACTTTTGAGAGGTCATAAAGGGGATGAAAGGTTATAAGGTATGACGCGACGGATGACTTTAACATTTCCATAGAAATATTGAAATAGTCATGAGCGGGATGAGAGGAATGACTTAAAAAGTCATATGACGAGACGTGAGAGATGACGTTCATATTTCCGAAGAAATATTTAGGTAGTCATTAAAGTGATGTGAAGAATGACTCAATATTTCCAGTGAAATATTTAAAGAGTCAAGAGACGAGACACATGAGATGACTTCAATATTTCCAGTGAAATATTTAAATAGTCATAAGATTTATGGAATAAGTTCCATCATTCCTAGACCTAGATGGAGACGGTTAAGGGATTCTCGGTTGAGAGGTTTGGTTGATTTACGGATTTCGAGGTGCTTCGCACGCGAGTGTTTCACGGGGTTTTGAAAGACGTAAAGCTAGGCCTATGGTGCTGATTCGCAGCAAGGTTTGGGATCTAAAGATGTGTATATACACACGAGGATGAAAGGAACTACTAATCACTTATATAGTATCGTGAGTCCTTTGTCACCCGAGGGTAGACGTAAGCTTTTAGCTTTTGGATGAGCGTTTTAACATACATTGTTAAAAGGCTTGAATGTGATGTTTCGGATATGACATTTAACAATTGCGATCGCAAGTTAAATTTACTTGAATATTTCGGATGAAATATTTAAGTTGTCAACCCTACTCGGAGTTCTACTGGGTTTGTATCTAACCTACCCATGACAAAAGGGTGTATTTCTTGGAAGAAGGCAAAGGGATGACTAGGGAATTAGGACAACTTTGCGACTACTCTAACTTATGGGTTTTGACACTAGTGTATGACTCTATGACTTCTAAGGGTTCATAGTGATGGGCATACCTAATTCCTAATGTGTCAAAAGGACATAGTGTGGGTGCAAACTTTACAAGTAAATCATGTAAAATGCACATAAGGAATAAATGCAAGCATCATGTAAAACATGATAATCATTTAGCATTTAAGATCACGAAGACATTTAATCATATCTTATGAAAACATGTTATCATTTTGAAACACATATGTGGCATGCAAGCAATCTAGGTTTGCTAAGGAAGAACCTAGTTACTACTTGTTCAAAATGAGATCCTAACGGGAGATAAAGTTCACCGATGTAAACTATCTCTAGTCAAATGTAGGAATGAAAACTTTTCAAGTTAGAGAATGAGTATGAGACTATCACTAGTGGTGCTCAATTAAGGCTAAACACGACCATTTTTACGGGTTATACACCAACCCAACTTCTCTCCTGGAAGCAATCCAACAGTTAGGTCAAATTGAATTTCTAGTGCGATAGGTTCTCCAGTAGTCATTCTCATGTTAGAAGAATTTGAATTCCTATATTTGCCTATCTAAGTATAGCAAAGATGATTTTATCTTGTTTTGCTATACATGGCCTAATATGACTCAATTAACCATACTTTGAAAGTAGGTTAAGAAAATGACATGTCTTACACAACTCCTAACAAAGGCAAGCGAGATGTTTTAATTTTGTGTTTGAGATTTAAAGGTTGTTTGATGGAGATGGTGTATTTTATGATCTCTTGGACAACATCTTTGTTTGTTGAGTTGTTACATGTTATTTTAACATGATTTGGTTTCCTAGAACCAAGAGACACTCTAATGTGATACAATGTAGAACCTACTACATCGTGTGTGTTTCAAGAATGCTCCTTTGGATATCTTGAGTGAGAATCTAGTGAAGGTTACTTACCTCAATAGATCTTGTGAGCATTTTATTTGAAATGAGACATACTGTTTATTTCAAAAAGTATGCTTTTCTTAGAGGAAACTTATCACTCTTAAGAATGCTTTGTGAAACAAGTATTTTAATGTATGACCAATTTTAATATGAAGAGTTTCAACAATGAGTATATAGCATCTAGAGATGACTATAGTAAACTACAACATATGCACAATCAAACCATGGAACATACATGATCAATCACTACATGAGCAACAAGCCACACAAACACATATGCAATGCAAATATAAATATAAAGCGATAACTAATGAAATGAAAGTAAAGAGATAAGTTAGAAGGCGCAAACCGGACACGGTGATTTATAGTGGTTCGGTCACGAAGCTCCTCTTCGCCCTACTCCACTCCCCGAGTACCCAACTCGAGAGTTACTTCACTAATCAACAAACTCCCTTTAGGCGGAGAAAACCGTACACGTCGCTTAACTTGTTTTTCGACACTAAGCTAGATTTCGAGTGCTAATCTTAGCTAGCACCAATCTACCACGATCTACCCGATCTACACCATACACGTCGCTTATCCTATTTCCGACACTAAGCTAGATGTCGAGTGCTAATCTTAGCTAGCACCAATCTACCACGATCTACCCGATCTACCCTTGATCCACATGATCAATCACACAAGCCCAATGGCTTCAAGAGATCTTCACTATCTCTTAAGATCACAATGATCTTGACTCACTCTCTCACAAAAGAAAAATAATCTTGATGTATGCTATGATACAATCAAGAGTGTAACCAATGTTACAAGACCTAACAACTCCAACACTTTGTATCTACTTGGATACTTTGTGTTCTTCTCTTGCTAATCAAGAGGGATGACAACACTTTGTATCTACTTGGATACTTTGTGTTCTTCTCTTGCTAATCAAGAGGGATGGCAACACTTTGTATCTAGGATACTTTGTGTTCTTCTCTTGCTAATCAAGAGGGATGAAGAGGATCACTTGAGTGGATGATTGGATCACTCTTAAACAACCTAAGACTCTTCAAATGATCAAAGAAAGTCATCTAAGTGAGGAGGGATAAGACCAGAGAAAAAGGACTGGAAAAATCAAGTTGGAAGTGTGGAATGGTCCACTATTTATAGGCAAGGGAAAATCTGACCGTTACAGACCCACGGCTCCACTAAATACCCGACGACTCCGTTAAATTTAATGGAGCCGTACCTATTTAATGGTGCCGTAGACGCTCCTTCGTTTGTCTTTAGTGGGGAAGGTTTATTTGGGGAAGTTGGAGCTGTTTTGGGGGGAAAATGACTGTTGGTAATTCAAAATAATTTGAAATGATTTTTCCAAATAAAACATTTCTTTTTAATTCAAAAATAATTTGTAAAATGTATTTTTGAAAAATGTTTTGTCACATTTATAAAAATGTGAAGTTTAGAAAAATATAATCCTTTGATCATTTGTCGAGTAGTAGATTTGTTTGTCCATACCTTGAGTGATTTACGTCGGGATGGAAATCCACGACTTTGTTGAAGCATACTTGAGACATCGGGAGGTGTTGATGTAAGTATGCATTGATATTTTGTGTTTACAAGTAACTTGCACATTTTACGTTATGTATTACAAGTTACATGTTTGTCATTATTAAAACCGAAGAAACCGTTTAGTTTAAATATCGTAATATTTGCACTAACAGTTACTAATCATCTTTTTCATACATTTGATAACACAAAGGGCTAGCGCAATGGGATGATGTATTAACCGAAAGGACTCACCCATGAAACTAGTAAAAACTTGGATTTTCTTGATATTACCCATGGACTAGAAAACCTTGTGAAAATTGGTATGTACCTTCTACATATATGTTTCACCCAAACATATTCAACATTTTATCACGATTGGTTATTATTCCTAAACAAGTATTTGTTCGTTAGATTGATTGAATTCGGAACCATTGTTTGTTTGTTTATTTACGGTGCTTTAGAGTGTGACAATCTTTAGTACTATTTCTTGTGCTACATAGATTGCTAAGCTTAAACTACGTAGTCTCGTGGGACGATCCCTATTTACCACAAACCATATTACACACGGACGAGTATACTTGCTCGTATGCGTTTTCTCAATAATCGGTAAAAAGATGTTTATAAATTTAAAATTTGAGTGAAACTTAGGATATAATATATACACTCGGTACACGCATCAAGTTTTTGGCGCCGCTGCCGGGGATTTGGTTTTTTTTCTTAGGTGTTTGTCTGTTTGTTGCTCTTGCGTGATCCTTTGATTGTTTGTTTGAATTGAGTTCTTGTTGAATTGCTTGTCTTATTCATATGATCCGGCATCGTCACCATCAAGTTTTTGGCACCGCTGCCGGGGACTTAGATTAGTTTAGTTGTAAATATTAGCATATAATTTGTTCTTGTTTTTGCATGAATTTTAGTGTTAATTTTATTTTAGTTCATGAGATTGTTTGATTTTATTTGATTGGTGACTTGTTAAGTGTTGGATTGATAATTTCTTGTTTGGTTTATTTATTTTGATTTTATTTAATTTAATGTTTATTGTTTTAAGTATTAATTTAGTCTTAAAAAAAAATTGGAAAAAAAACCCACTGCAAACCCGCCGGTTCGCGAGTTTCTGTGAGAACCACAAAGGCCCAACCGCCGGTTCGAGTCTGAACCGCGCGGCTGGCAATTTTCTGTGAAACCAAACCAAACCGCCGGTTCAGTTTTGAACCACGGTTTGCTCGTATGCGCTTTCTTAATAATCGGTAAAAAGGTGTTTATAAATTTAAAATTTGAGTGAAACTTCGGATATAATATATATAACCGGTTTACACGCATCATATCCCAAGAGCACTTTCATGGTCTAAGAAGGTTTCTTTTGAAAAATGGGAGTATTTCGAGCAACTTTTTCCCGAGGCAAGTGTTTAAAGATAATATCTTTTTTTTAATGTACGATAGAAAGGTATACTAGTTGACTATGAAAATGGTTAACGCTTATCCCATTTTCAGTTTGTATTTTTGTTACGCCAAAGAAACAAACCATGATCTATATCCGACGAGAGATGAGGTTGATTCAGAATGGTACTCAAGAGGTGATGTGTGCTTAAACACACATCATTTTTATACCAGAAAACACGCTAAAATAAACTAATAACCATAAAATATGTTAAATTATATTGCAAATATTTTTGGAATGCGTTAGTATGTCTTACATGTACAAGGGTTTGAAAACAAAGCAAAAACGGTGTTTTTTGGATGAGTTTCGACAACGTTTTTGCGTTTAACAAGGTTCAGACGAAGTCGAAAAAATTCCCCGAGCACACCATTGGAAAGAGCATGAAAAAACGAGTCCAATGGTACCGTTAGTGAATAATAAGGACTAAAAGTGAAGCCAAAGGTGTAAAATAACAAGTGAGGTTAAAGTTGAAATTAATTCCATAAAATCTTAGGTGTGCCCCACTCATTTTAACAATTGAATTCAAAGAATAAAATGAAGACTAGCCATACGTGAAAGGGTTTATATACACATAAGTTACTAAACTTTCAAGTTTTATTCACTTTTCATATCGATCTTTTTTTTTTGTTCAATCAGGTTACCGAACTATCAAAATGTGACATTAAGGTTACTGAACTTTCAAAGTGTGTTCAACCAGGTTACCGAACGACTAAAATGACCAAAATACCCTCATTCTTAATTTTGTTAACTACATATATGGTCCCTGTGGTTCATCCGGCGTTACAGATTCAGTCCAGTTGTCGTTTTTTTTTAATTTCGAAAAAAAAATTAATTTTTTTAAAAAAGTTAATTTCGAAAATAAATTTAATTTCGAAAAAAAATTCTTAAAAAATTTAATTCGAAAAAAAACATTATTTCGAAAATAAATTTATGAAAAATAAATTAATTTCAAAAAAAATTAATTTTGAAAAAAATTAATTTCGAAATAATTTTTTTTTTCGAAATAAAAAATTGTAAAAAAAAAATTCGAAAGAAAAATAAAATTTTCTAAAAAAATTAGAAAAAAAAAACATTATTTTTAAAATAAATTTATGAAAAATAAATTAATTTCAAAAAAAAATAATTTCGAAAAAAATTAATTTCGAAATAATTTTTTTTTTCTAAATTAAAATTTTTTTTTTTCGAAAAAAAAAATTCTAAAAAAAATTTCGAAAGAATTTTTTTTCGAATTAAATTTTTTAAAAATATTTTAAAAAAATCTAAAAGAAAAATTTTTTCGAAAAAAAATTCTAAAAAAAATTCTAAAAAAAAATTTTCGAATTAATTTTTTTAATATTTTTTTTTCGAAATTAACTTTTTTAAAAAAATTAATTTTTTTTTCTAAATTTAAAAAAAATCGAAAAAAAGACAACTGGACTGAATCCGTAACGCCGGATGAACCACAGGGACCATTTATGTAGTTAACAAAAATAAAAATGAGGGTATTTTGGTCATTTTAGTCGTTCGGTAACCTGGTTGAACACACTTTGAAAGTTCAGTAACCTTAATGTCACATTTTGATAGTTCGGTAACCTGATTGAACAAAAAAAAAGATCGGTATGAAAAGTGAATAAAACTTGAAAGTTTAGTAACCTATGTGTATATAAACCCTACGTGAAAATGAAAGACCATGTGATAATATCAAGGAAAATGAATTGTACATTTAAAACTAAGATCTAAAATTAGACATAAAGACGTTATTGGTTCATTTTAAAAATTAATTGATGAAAAATGATGAGAGAGAATCTACCTCCTATATAAAACAGGGTTTCGTCCTATAAATCCTCCCAAAAAAATCCCCCAAAATACTTAATCAACTGACACGTGGAAAATCATTCCATCGTGCGGTTGACATATCTTCCAGCACCTAAAACTTAGCTATTGAGGAATTTGGGCGGCATTCCTTCTCCTTCATTCATTTCTCACAAATCCTAAAAAAAACACACACATATTCTCTCAAAATCATCTTTATTTGATAATCAAAAACCCAAATCTGAATCTTCCTTCATCAAAAACCCGCCCCTTTAATTGATAACAAAAGTCAAACAATCAAACCCGGATCAAGTTTTATACTATCGATTTAACCTATCTGAATCTTCCTTTCAATCAGGTATACTATCAATTTCATATTTTTTGGGGGATTTTTAATTTATTAATTCAGGATTATTCCGTTTGATTATCGAATGTCAATTTCATTCAATATTTGTTTTCCGCCCATTTTATCGATTAGTTTTTGAATGTCGATTTAATTGATTATGATGTTTTCACTTTGTTTGATTGATTAGTTTTTGAATGTATAAATCAAAATTATTCCGTTTGATTATCAAATGTGTATTTCATAATAATTTGATCTGCACTTTTTTTGATTGATTATTAGTTTTTCAATTTATTTATCGAAACCCTGTTGTGGTATCATTGTTTTAATAAATAATCATTGTTCTTGATACACATTAGGATGCAGATGATCAAGCTTCATAAGATGTTTAATCCAGATGTTTCGTATACCAGCCATTGTTTTAAAGGTTAGTCATTGTTATCATTTATCCTAACTATTATCTTATTTCAGTTAATTACAATGTTATTTTCAATGTTCTACAATGTTGTTTGATCTTTGGTTGCATCAGTCATGTTATTAATTTGTGTTAACTCAAATAATTAAAATTTTATTATTTTTTATCAAATTTTTTAAAAAATGTTAGTTCAAATAATTAAACAATTATGAATTTAATTAGGAAACTGTCAACAATAAGTTGTTAATGAAGGAAAGTTTTAAAAACATATTTATACCATTCAAAAGTTTTAAATTCCAATCACAATAAACAGCTTAAGCTTAACTATCATCCTGATTTTTAGCCAAAAATTTTAAATTTCGAATATTTGATTTACTGGAAATTCGGAATTTGATTTATTTAACCTAATTCATACCACTATATATCTCATTGCATCCTAAACAACTTCTCATTCGTCTCTTATCACTTCATACTAAAAAAAAAAACCGAGGTATTTTGAAATGCCTAATTATAATCAATAAATTGTAATTTTGATACCTGTATTTATTTTCATTCATAGTATTGTTTATATCATTTCATATTGTTCATGTCCTTTTTTTTATGATTAGTATTGTTTATATGATTGCATATTTGAACTATGTATTTCTGCTGTCTCTATGTAGGAAAAAGGAATGGATCAAGTTTTTACTACATTGAGTGATCTTGACCCTATGCTTGATGATGCCAAAATTCTTGTGAGGGTGGTACTGATGCGTGGTTTTGTAACCTTACAACAGGTTTTACCTCTCGAGGGATCTCAAGAGGCTTACAACCCCACCAGGCAGTGTACCTGACCGATGTAGTATAATGTAGTGGTAAGTACGGGGGATTGATCGTTCTCCACAGGGAATAGTGTTCGTTAGGTATGAAAGACTACTCTAATAGGTCTAAGGGTTGAGGAAGATTCTTTTTATGTTTTTATATTTTTTTATGAAAGCAAGTAAAATCTCGGTTTTGAAAGAGTGGGCGGAATTAGTTGCTAGTCAACTAACCCAAATAACTACAAATGCAAATAAAATAAATAACTGAAAATAAAATGTTGTGAGAAACTTATGTGTAGAGAAATGTGTTTACTTAGATTTCCTTACTCCCTAACTATCTTTTACCGGTTAATTAGTGTGTATTAGTCGCGTGGATGACGGGTGTATTCCTTAATACCATTTGTGGGGTGGCGTACGTACTTCCCCAACTCTACAAGCTCCTACTTCACTCCTATGTCGAGCCGGCTAGGAAGCTCCTAACATGGGATCACTAGAATTCGCTTGTGCATTAAATACAACCATAAAAACCTTTAGTACGCATTTGGTTCATGTTTCTTAAGACGTTCAAGCAAGTTACCGAATAGGAAGTTAGCCAGTTTTCTTAAGCCTAACATAGATAAACAATCATCCAATACAACTAATAACACACTAATAACCAATAATCAATAGCTAGGTTTCATTAGATCTAAGCAAACACAAGATAAATTTAGCCTAACATGTTAATCAAAAGACAAGAATAAGATAAAATCAAACAACACATAGACATATTGAATGATTAATTGATAACTTATCTTCAATGTAACATGGAAGATCTCAAGGCAAAAAGCCTTGAAAAAGAAGCTAAAATCGTCTTAGGGTTTTCTCCCAAAATTCCACACACTAAGTTCTCCACCAATGACAAAAAATTAGAAAACTATATATAGATTTTTGGATCTGACGGCGTCACGTTATGGAGTGTGACGCCGTCACCTCGCCGCTTCTAGGGTTCCCGGATGACCTTCTTGACGCCGTCCCTCTTTAGCTCTTCCAAAATCCATTCTGGCTTATCAAGGCTTGACGCCGTCGAACCTTGAACGTGACGCCGTCCCCTTTTGATTTAAGCCGTGACGCCCTTGATCAAGTTAAAGCGTGACGCCGTCAGAATTCACATGCTATTTTCACTGGCTTATCATGAGTAAATTTCACGTCCAACTTTTCTTGCCAAGGCATGACGCCGTCCAGGGTAAATTGTGACGCCGTCAAAGGTAACTTTTAGCCGATTTTTGAGACTTTGCCGTTTTCTTCACTTTTATGCTCCAAAAACGTCCAAAATGTCTCCTTTTCCAGATTTCTCCTCAAAAGTACCTAAAATGACAAAAGGAACGATTTAGGGCAATATTTGATCAAATAAATACGATTTAAGACTTAAATGACCCCTTAAAAGCGGTACACTTTTCGCTTCATCAAATATCCTTACACTTGAGATTTGCTTGTCCTCAAGCAAATGCGCTTTTATTCTAATCAAAATACAAGTTAGGGGTCATTTAATGCAAACATAAAAGTAATTACAACAAATAATCGTTCCACTTCAATCATAATAAGCACGGAGATTACAAACTAGCACCTCACAAGTAGTGTTTAGATACTCACATCTCTCAAGTGTCATCAAAATAAATCTCATAAATGAAAACGGATAATATCTCTCACTACCTGTCATAGCAAATAGATTACCATAGGCTTGGGAAAGGATCGAAAACCTCCTCCACTAGGCGTAAGCACCAAAGATAAACTATCAAAGAGGGCTTTTAAATGGGTTATAACGTTAGGTGTAGGGAAAAGGAAAACACGGTTTTGTTGGATAAGGGATATTTTACTGGTGGCGAGTTAAAGATCTTGATCAATTACATGTACTATACAATGTTGCTAAGCTAAGACTAGACTCAATCTTAAGCTAGAAATGAAATAACAAAAACAAAAACAAAAACATAAAACAAACATAAAATGAAACGGGATGGTAGTCCGTATGTTTTTTTCTATTTTTCTTTTTCTCATTTTTTTTTTGTGTTTTTCTTGATTTTTCGATTTTTTTTTTTTTTTTTTTTTTTTTTTTTTTTTTTTTGCATACACTTTTGCCCTACCATCCAAAATAATACATCATAGGGGCATTGCATTCCCCTTACACTTGAACTTTTACATAACTTTACAAATACTAATCTAATGACTCGAATTAAGATAATTGAAAAACTTGGAGTACTTTTAAAATATTTAGCACATATGGGGGTAATAAATGATGTTCTTCCCCATTACTCTATTACACTAGTACTTTACCCATGAGTCCCAATCGTCCCAAAACAATATGTACAAGGATATGACTCGACTTAGCAACCATGTAATCAACTAGATAATTAACTTGGGTTTAAACAAATGTTGTAACAATATTGCACTAAAAATGAGTGCATACAAGGTAGGCTAAGGCGATTTGGGTGTACATTTTAGTGGGGTGTAACAAATTCTTCCTTTAAGTAAAATGCTTAAAGGTCGAAACGAAAAGGTAGGCTCTGAGGGGTGTACTAGGGGTATCGTGTACTAAAAATGAGTACAATGCAAAGGGTGTGGGAGAATTACTTGACCAATGTAGCCAAAGTAATTATAACAAAAACACAGGTGTAAAACAATGGGTTAATCCTAATGCCTCTTATCATGTAGTAAATCTAACTACACGAATGTAGTCTCACTTGTGGCCTTGGAATGGTCCTAACGCAAGTTCTAGAATCTAAGTGCTACCGGTACACACATCATAGCATAAATGCTTTTCCTACCAATTCTAGGGGCGAACCTCACATATTTGGGGGTGGAAAATTTTTTAGTGGTACGGTTTTTGTGCTAGTCATATAACTCCTATCCGTGAGACGCTCATTAAGACCAAAGTTTCACTCCTATATGTTGTAAAAAATTTTAAATTTGGCACTAAAATTACCCTAACAGGTATTTCTCTCAGTTTTATTACACATCTACTATTAAACAAACAAAAGTCAAGCGTAATTGTATTCTCTAAAATCGTACTTTTACCCTCCCCTTACACTTAAGATGAACATTGTCCCCAATGTTCAAATAACAAGATGTAAAAGAAAAAGTAAAAGAATGAAATCAAATACTCCCCTGATTCGCTCGGTGGATAATGAAGTTACACGGTTAAATCTTCTTCCAAAGAGAATGTAAAAGCTTCATGACTAGTGCATCGCCAAAAGCTTGATTCCATAAACATCTCCTTGTCCAAAATAACCTGTTAAACCTGAGAAAACAAACACGAAAACCTGCATAACATCGGCGGGATAAAATCTATATATAAGGATATAATGCTTGTGGAATGATAATTTTGCAGATTCCTGGAGATTATAAGTTGGAGATTTTAATAAAAACTTTTTAAAAACAAAACTTTCAAAAATTTCTGAAAATTAAATCTGACGCCGTCAGGTTATAAACCCTGACGCCGTCAGAAATGACCTGACAAAAATTTTCATTTTAAGTTTCCGGAAAATTTCTGGAAAAACCTTTACCTTACTTCCTGGAATTCCTGCAAAACATCATTATGACTCGATACAAGCATTTGACTCAAACAAATACTAATATGCATGCTTATATCTCATTGTTATCGTTCATGTTCAATCTTGTTCTTAAAAACAAATTTGGATTTCCCTTACACTTATCTTTTGCAAAATACCTTTATATGTAGTTAAGACGAAGTTAAAAACAAAATAAAGCATTTTCACAATTTATATTTGAGACATGAACAGTAAACAAAAAGAATAAGAAATGCATACGGAAACAAATAAAATTAAATAAACAAACAATCAAACAAATAAAGCAAATAAAGCTTGGGTTGCCTCCCAATAAGCGCTTGTTTTTGTTCGAGTCACGAGCCTGACTCTACCCTTATTTAACAAAAATAGGGGAGGTTTTCCCTACACTTAGGATTAAGTGCGGGTGAAAGTAGCGATCACACCCTTAGGGTGTGAATATGCCACGTGAGGTGAAGGGGGTGAGTGAATGGCTTCCTTCATCCTAAAACTACCTGGATAATATTGGTTGATGGGTGGGTCGGTTCCTCTTTTTTCTCCTAGATGTAAATCTAAGGATGAAAAGTTGTGTAAAGGTTGAGGTTCCAATTCATCAACACTAGGAAATCCCCTAGAACTATGAGTAAGGTCATCACTAAAAGTGTGCAAACCTATATCCTCTAGTTGTGCTTGGTCCAAGGGTTCTACCTCCATCGGGATTCCTAAATTCTCTTCTACTTCTTCCGGGTAAGTCACGGGCGGTGTGGGTGCCTCAAATGATGGTTGAGTATTTTGTGGGCTTATGGTGTTTACCTCATTATTCCATGTGTCAAGATCACCTATATCCTCGTCAATTGTTTTCTTAGGTAGTGATAATAACAAACCTAGTGCTTCATCCAACTTATGATTTATTGATACGGCTCTATCCACAATTCCTTGGCAAACTAGGTCGCTTTTCCTATTAGCCTCACTAAAACAAGATCCTAAACATGGAGGTTGTTCATAAGAATCTATCCTAGGTGAAGGCTCATATGATTCATAAGTGTCTCTAAATGAGGTATTTTGAACTTCTTGGTGTTCTAGCCACTCAACCATATCTTGCAATCTTAGAAATCTAAGTGAAAAGTCCATTTGAAGCAAATTACAAACAAAATCACAAAGAAAAGATAGACTACGAGAAAGCTACAAAATAAAAAGAAAATATCTCACTTGATAGGAATCTTGTGAGTAGACCTAATAAAAATAAAATTTCAACCTAAGCAATAACTACTCCCCGGCAGCGGCGCCAAAAACTTGATGCGTGGTTTTGTAACCTTACAACAGGTTTTACCTCTCGAGGGATCTCAAGAGGCTTACAACCCCACCAGGCAGTGTACCTGACCAATGTAGTATAGTGTAGTGGTAAGTACGGGGGATTGATCGTTCTCCACAGGGAATAGTGTTCGTTAGGTATGAAAGACTACTCTAATAGGTCTAAGGGTTGAGGAAGATTCTTTTTATGTTTTTATATTTTTTTATGAAAGCAAGTAAAATCTCGGTTTTGAAAGAGTGGGCGGAATTAGTTGCTAGTCAACTAACCCAAATAACTACAAATGCAAATAAAATAAATAACTGAAAATAAAATGTTGTGAGAAACTTATGTGTAGAGAAATGTGTTTACTTAGATTTCCTTACTCCCTAACTATCTTTTACCGGTTAATTAGTGTGTATTAGTCGCGTGGATGACGGGTGTATTCCTTAATACCATTTGTGGGGTGGCGTACGTACTTCCCCAACTCTACAAGCTCCTACTTCACTCCTATGTCGAGCCGGCTAGGAAGCTCCTAACATGGGATCACTAGAATTCGCTTGTGCATTAAATACAACCATAAAAACCTTTAGTACGCATTTGGTTCATGTTTCTTAAGACGTTCAAGCAAGTTACCGAATAGGAAGTTAGCCAGTTTTCTTAAGCCTAACATAGATAAACAATCATCCAATACAACTAATAACACACTAATAACCAATAATCAATAGCTAGGTTTCATTAGATCTAAGCAAACACAAGATAAATTTAGCCTAACATGTTAATCAAAAGACAAGAATAAGATAAAATCAAACAACACATAGACATATTGAATGATTAATTGATAACTTATCTTCAATGTAACATGGAAGATCTCAAGGCAAAAAGCCTTGAAAAAGAAGCTAAAATCGTCTTAGGGTTTTCTCCCAAAATTCCACACACTAAGTTCTCCACCAATGACAAAAAATTAGAAAACTATATATAGATTTTTGGATCTGACGGCGTCACGTTATGGAGTGTGACGCCGTCACCTCGCCGCTTCTAGGGTTCCCGGATGACCTTCTTGACGCCGTCCCTCTTTAGCTCTTCCAAAATCCATTCTGGCTTATCAAGGCTTGACGCCGTCGAACCTTGAACGTGACGCCGTCCCCTTTTGATTTAAGCCGTGACGCCCTTGATCAAGTTAAAGCGTGACGCCGTCAGAATTCACATGCTATTTTCACTGGCTTATCATGAGTAAATTTCACGTCCAACTTTTCTTGCCAAGGCATGACGCCGTCCAGGGTAAATTGTGACGCCGTCAAAGGTAACTTTTAGCCGATTTTTGAGACTTTGCCGTTTTCTTCACTTTTATGCTCCAAAAATGTCCAAAATGTCTCCTTTTCCAGATTTCTCCTCAAAAGTACCTAAAATGACAAAAGGAACGATTTAGGGCAATATTTGATCAAATAAATACGATTTAAGACTTAAATGACCCCTTAAAAGCGGTACACTTTTCGCTTCATCAGGTACGTGTATGGAAGTCTCATCCTCTCACCAAGCCGAATGAAATTTGGGGTTTAGAAGTCCTGTTTCAAGATGAACAGGTTATCCCATTAATTATTATGCATCTATTTATTCACTTTATTTCCATTATTATTGTTGTAATTTTCTTTTCTATACAATCTATTAAACGTATTTCATTTAAATCTGCATATACATGTGTGTATGTTAACTGATATTTGCATGTTTAACGTTCATATATTTTTGGTAGTTTGATGTATAATGTTTTTTTTCTTTGATGCTGATTCTACCTATATCTATTGAAAATATTAATCGTTATTTGACATATATGTGAGTAAGGCATTGAAGTTAAATATATTTTGAAAAGTCATCTGTATTTTGTAACATTAGAATGCTATAAGTTGTAACCGTTAAGTTTGAGGTGTTTCCACAATCATGTTATAAGTTGTAACCATTTATTTACCTATTTGTGAGTAATCGTTGATTTAACTTATATTTTCATCATGAACATGCATTTGGTTATAGTGTTTTGTTGTCCAATTGTTTTTTTATCTGATTTAACTGATATTGCAACCTGACCACGCATATTTTTTATGTAGTTTGACCTGTAATGGTTATTTTTTCCCTTCGTTACAACGCTTCTTAGATTCTTTAAAACCAGTAACCATTCTTTGACATGTCTGTCAGTAAGGTAGTCAAGTTAAATATAGTTTAAAAAGTAAATTTTAGTTTGTATATATATATTGTAACAAATCTTGCATCCTGAACATGCATATGTTTATCATCAACTATTCTTATGTCTTTTACTACGTAGATTAAACTTTGAAGACATTGTACTAATCAACTGTTTGTTTATACATTTTTCATCATATTGAAGGGTAACCGTATTCAAGCTTCTATAAAGAAGGCGGATATGAATAAGTTTCAAGCTATTCTTGATGAAGGGTCCTGCTACAAAGTCGGAAGCTTTGGGGTGGGTGAGAACGGAGGAAAGTTCCCGTTACTGAGTCATCGTTACAAAATCGGTTTCTATAAGAATACCTCTGTCACAAGAGTTGCCCCGTTTGACCAGAATACCCGTGGTTTCAGATTTGAACCGTTTCAAAACTTTACGAGAAGACGCTTCTCAGAAACAGACATTGTTGGTAATATTTTTTTTGATGTGCTTACTTTTAATTAATGCGTTATCAATTTTTCATGATGATAATTTTTTTCAATGAATCTTCCTACTAACACACATGTGGATTTGTATGTAAACGCAGATGTCATTGGGACTATAACATCCATATCTGAACCAATACCCTATGAAAGCTATGGTACTCAAAAATATAGAAGGACTGTCACATTGGAAGATGTTGAGTAAGAATTATGCTGTTTGTTACATATTAAATTATGTGCTCAGGTGTATTAACATGTTTTGTAATAATACAGCGGTGTTTCTTTGAATTGCTGTTTCTTTGACGGATGGGTTGATCGGTTCAATAATTTGGCACAGCAATTGGATAAAATGCGAAATGTTGTGATGATTCTTCAAATTGCAAAAGTCAAATACTTTAATGGTAAAATATTATATAGTCAATGTTTATATTTACTTTTATTATCTTTATTTTTTTACAATGCAATAACGTTGATATTCTACTGCCGCAGATAAGCCGTCAGTTAGCAATGGGGCATTTGCAACGAAGCTTTATCTAAATGATAACATACCAGAGATTAATACATTCAGAAAGATGTAAGTACTCCAGCCATAAACTATATTTTATAATAATATAACATTTATTTTAATTTTTTGTTATTATCAGAAGAATATTGTTTAAAAATGTGATTTCCCATTGTTTGACATAAGTCAAACCTGCGTGATAAAGGATCTTTATATTGCGTAGATTATGAGTTTATCATTCTAGATGATTTTTCACACCGAACACTATATATTTTTTTTAACGAGGAAGATCATCAGGGTCTGTATATGTTAGTATGTTGATGCAATTTCACACTGCTCCAATACTTTAAAAAATAATAGTTGGTATACAATTTGACGTTTTCCTCTGTAACATTATTTTTTATGTTTGTTGTAGAAGCTTATGAATAAATATTTTATGTTGTATAGGTACCAAGAAATGGATGGGTATGTTGAGAAGAATATTGTTTTAAATATTTTTTCCCCAACCAGAAAGGAATTGACATCTGATGATTTTTTTGAGAATGCTATTAGGAGAATGGTGGGGTCTATTCGTGATTCTGAATACGTAAGCTATTCCTTATTATTAGAATCATTTCTTTATGAGTATAAACATTTTTTCCTAAATTATTAATCGTGTTATGCAGCAATGCGAGGCGATTGTGTACGCAAAGATACACAAGATACATAAAGAACATGGTTGGTGGTATCTCGCCTGCAAGAAATGTGGGTGTGTCGCCAAAGAACCTGAAGAATATGGTCAATCTTCATCATCCAAAAAAAAATAAGAATAAGGTTTGGTGGTGCAAAAAGGACAAAGAGATTATTAATGTGGCACCAAGGTAGTGTTTGTTATTGTGCTAAATCTAATACATATACATTCAATTCTTTTATTTTAATAGCAAATTTGTTGTGACGTTATTGTATGTTAAATTTTTAGGTACAAAGTAATAATTCGTGTAATTGACGACACTGGATCAGCATCTCTTTTACTATATGAGGATATTATCACTAAGTTGATTGACATCCCTTGCTATAAGCTAAAGTCAAAGTATGGAGACCAGGCCGATGAAATATTTCCTGATGAATTGGCGAGCATCGTTGGAAGAAAATTGTTGTTCCGTTTTATTTATTCTTCGTACAATATAAACAACAACAACCATGTTTATCAAGTCAAGATGATTTCTCAAAATGAGGATATGATACAGACTTTCAAACATGGTTTTATCAATGAGGTACTTTTATTGTCTCTTGCAAATATAATATTTTATATTAATTTAGTAAAAATTATTTCTGTATATAAATTTCTTAAATTCTTTATCACAGGAAAATGAAGGTGAGGTGCAGACCCCCGTTACCCCTGCTGTTAACACAAGCAAGTTCAATGCTGTGGAAAACATTCCATTCAACATGGAGCACACTCCTGAGGTTAAGAAGGCAGTGCCAAATGGTGATGATGCAAGTACCGGATCCGGGAAGTCAAAGCGTGATGCAATTGATCTTGATGATTGTGTGAATGAAGATACGTCTGCAAAGAAATCAAAGAGTGATGATACTTCTGAATCAGGCAATTGCAAGGGTAACTGATGATCTTTATCCGTCACAGAACAACATCAACAACATGCTGATTTATCATGTTTTATTTTGGTTTATGTTTTGGTAAACAATTTGGTTGCATTTTAATATCCTGCTTATGATTGGTTTGATACAGTTATTTTTTGTGATTTTATCACACAGACATTTTCATGATATGGTTTAATTCTATAATTTATGTTGGTTTATATACTTTTTTTTAATACCTTTTTAGATATGAGACACAAATGATCACCAAAGTTATACATTTTGTTTGGCGTTTGTTGATCTTTGCACAACTAATACTGATTTGGTTAATAACAATGATGGAATAGTATGATTAGGTGATGTATATTCTTATAATATGTAAGTTATTGTTATAAGCTTGTTTTGTTTTTTTATCATTTGCAGGCTTTTTAATAAACAACTAAACGTATAAGATTAAAAATATAAATGTTATAACAAACAATGTGATCTGTCTGAGTTGGTCAGATGATGACAAAATTAGTAAATGTTGCGGATACAGCAAGAATCGAAAATCAACCTCATGAGAATTATGACATGATGAAATGCATATCTTCTTCACACAAAGCAACATAAACAAACCTGGATTAATTATCCTCCATACACATTTTTCCAAGTTAAACTACTGCCATGACTTTGTCCTAATTCATTTTCAATACATACTTAGCTTTGAAATAGATAACCCTAACCAAAAGACATTGTAAACACAGATTGTTTACCAAATATCACAAGTTGTTTATGAAAACATGAAACACACAAACCAACTGAAACATAGCAAGTTGGGGTATCAGCATATATGGAACACTGGGATTTGTTCTTCATTATCGACGTCGTTAATAAAATGCATCAACCGGAACCTCATTACTTTGTTGTATCCAAAAGAGCAGTCTCTTGCAAATTGTTTCCACTTACCATACATTGCAATGTGGTTTGTCCTCCCCGGTCTATCACTGTGCGGCACCATCGTCAGTGCCATCGTCCTTTCATAATCTTTGTGCTTCATCATAGCATGACGATACCTGTCCATATGGTGTTCGTCACAGAAATCTGCCGGTATTGTCAGCACCATGATGTTTAAGTTGTTATTTCTTATTAGATAATTATATGCGAAACATTATGCATTGCAATAATAAAAAATTAAATTTTATATACCAGTCTTTGTTTGTCTACGGTTGATGCGTACGTCTTATAGAACGTATCATCGTCTTCTTGGTAGTGATCCCTGGTATGTGCTTAAACACATACCATTTCTAGACCAAAACCGGACCCAAAATGACCAAAAACCCGACCAAAATGCCAAATATATTGTGTTTTTGTGTTTTTACATATGCAGGCACGGATATCGAAGAAAAGGACAAAATCAAGCAAAGAACCGGGAAACCGAGCACGAGATATGGAAGTATTATTTTTAGCCGATGCCGGGAAGAAATTATGGTCAACAAGTCAACCGAGGTCCTCCATCTATCAGAAGTTGTCAAATTGAGCCCTTGGATCATCTTTTAAAATATGGAAAGATTGGTCCCTAAGATTTCAAGATATATACATTTGGTCCTTATGATTTTAAAATACCAAATCTTAAATAAACACAAACCGGAACCACCTATTAAACTAACCCAATCCCACACTTACCCAACCCACCTACTTAACTAAACCCAGCCCACCAATTAAACCAACCCAGCCCATTCACTTAAACCCTCTACCCGACCCACTAAAACACCCGGTCAAAGCTTATTAACTAAAAACTTCGGTCAAAACAAAAAAAATAAAAATAAAAACCACTCACACACCCGCCCCCTTTCTCCCCTTTAACCCAGAAAAAACACTATTTACCAAGAACCCTAATCCTTTTACCGTACCAATTTACCCAATTAAGGGTACTAGTGTCAAATCATTACATGTCAGAGGAGTCAGAGCTCAAAGAAGCACACGAATGGGACAGGTGGCAGCTGTTGATTGGACAAGACACGTAGCAGTTTTAATCAAACGGTGGGAAATGAAGATTGGAGGCCAAGGCATGATCCAAGGGTGATGGAAGGCTCAAGGTTCACGCGGATTGCCAACGTGGACATCCCAGAAGGTTCTATCTTCGGCTATAAATAGGGCTTCGACCCTCATGTTTAGAGTTAGTTAATTTTTTAGTTAATGTTACTCTGCCATTTTTATTTCATGTTTTGTAAATTTCAATTTCTATTGTAATCCTTTAAGTTTTATTAATGAAAACTTTGTTTTAGATTACTTTGAATCTGTTTTTTTATTAAGTTGTTTATCTGAATTGAGTTTATTAAAGTTGTTATAAGTTGATTTTAATCATTTCCATCTTATTCCTGTTTACTCTCATTTTGTTTAAATCTGCTTTGAAAATCCACAAATAGTTACAACAATATTGAAAAAAAATAAAATATATTCACAAAAAATATTGAAAAACCAGCTTCAATAAGCTGAATTCTAAGTTTTACAAGTTCATATAAGCTTAAATAGCTATTGTGAACTTTCATTTTATTCAAATTTGTGTTGTCTCACAAGAATCAGAAAAAGTCAACAAGTCAAAGAAGCTGATAAGCTGGGATAAGTTGTGATATTAAGCTGTTCAGAAAGGAGTTTGGGGTTATTATAGTTGGCTTATTTTAAGCCTGGGTAGTTAGAGTTCTTGGGTTCATTCCTAATAAACAGCTGGACAACTTGTAAGAACTAATTACCTTTTCTAGCTTATTATTATTTTCAGCTTAATTGTGCTTATTCACCTGTAGTTTTTGCTTTTATAGTCCATAAGTAATCTATATAGTAATAGTGTTAAATGATTTATAGTTAAAAACAGTTAGGACTAGGTAAATTTGCAAAATCAGTTGTGAGAAGGGGGTGTTTGGTAAATTGGTCTGTCAAGCACTTGGTACTGTGGATATGCATGTTTTTGAGGTTGAAGTGAGCTTAGTTGAGTTATTAGTAGCCTAAATCAGTAAGTGTCTCAAGAGTTCTAGATCATTATTTGCTTTTGGGATTTTGGTGAAATTGAAAAGATCATTTACTGCATAGGACAAGCTCAGCATAAGCTGAGCTTAATTGAAGTTTCAATTTGGTAGTTCTGAGGTATTTTTAGGTGCTAAAGTAAGTTTGAATAAGTTGAAGTGAATTGGTTAGAATTTAGAAGAGTTTTGCGCCATTTTCTTGGTCTGCTGCTACAGAATCTTTTTGGTGCAGACCCTTGTTTTAGCTGCTGATCTAGCCTGCTTTGTAGCTTATTGGATTAAGTTTGGAACCTGAAATTTGGCTTATAAGCACTTAGTATAGCAAGGTTTAAAAGCAACATCTGGGATTTCAGTTTGGTAGCTTATGTGATAGCTTTTTCAGGTCTGCAAATTCCTCCCAACCAACTGTGCAGGTTTGGTATTTTTAAAAAGTAATGCAGACTAGCAGATTTCTTGGCTTCAATTAAGTGTTCAATTGATAGTTTAACATAGGGCTTTTAGTATTTTTGGACACTCAGTAGTATAGTTGATCTTTTGCCCCCATTAGGTTTCAGTAATTTGCTTAATTGGACTGCTTATTGAGGCCCCAAAGTTGGCTGATCAGGCATACTTTTCTGTCTCAACTGTGGACTAATTAAGTGCTTATCTGATTAGATCTGAGTGCTTATTTGATCTCCAATAGTGATTTGAGCTTAATTAAGTGTGATTGTTGGAATTTGATCTTTGTGGAATTTCTGGATCAGATGTGCTTATTCTTGGCTTATTTCCAAACTGCTTAATTGACTGAATTGCTTATATGAGTTCATTCATGGACTGATTTTATTTTTCCTAGTTAGATAATTAAAAAGTAGATTTACTCAAAAATTTTCAGAATTTTCTAAGTTGGTTTACTATTTTTAAAGCATTTAAATAGATTTAATTAGTTTTTAATTCATAAAAAATTATTTAAAAGTCAAAAAAAAAATATATTTTTCTTTTTCCAAAAATTTTCTTTAATCAAAGTTAATATAGGAAAATTATTTTTATATTTTTAGGTTTTAAATTTCACAAAATCATTTTTATTTACGTTTTATAATTCGTCGCGTAACGTTTTTAAAGTCAAATTTTCGTTTTTAGACTTACATGCTTAGTTTAATTGCTTAATTAGCTTAATTAGTTGTTTTTATTTCATATTTAATTGTTCGTAGCATAAAATCACAAATCAATCACTCTTTTTCACTCATTCACCACACGTATTCGACACGTTAACAACAACTCGATATTCGACCTTCGTTGGGAAACGACCCGGGGAAAACGCATTCGTTGAGTTTACCCTTGGAAAAATAATATACTAAAAACGACAAATCAATCCCTGTGCCAGTCCCATTGGCAGATATGAGTCATTCGATCATCATCTGCAATTGCACAAAAGTCATTTAAATCTACACATCCCTTACTTAACGCCAAATAAAATTTGTATATGCTGTTGGAAAAAAATTTCCAATTTGAATAATAATTAGTTGTATAACTTACTAAGTTCATGATATTCCAATGGTAGCTGAACTCTTCTCAAACGGATTGCACCATGAAAAATGACGTCCGTGTGTGCCGTGCCATCACTGTCAAATGCCATTAAGAACAACCGATTAAAAGGATTTTTGGCAAACACTATTGTCATTCCCATTTCAAGCTCAAGAGTTTCAACCACATTATTCCATGAACCACTACTTATTTCAAACATGCCCCCATTAACACGTTGCACACGAACAGGCAACAGGTTCCCATTAGCCAAAACATGGATTTCTCCGTTTTGCGGTACTTCCAGTTCCAAGAAAGATGCATCGATTGTCTACAAACAGAGTGGTAGTCAATAATGAGGTTTTATGCACAAAACAAGTATTTTATTTGATACACATTGCTTCATTTCATGTAATTTCAAATACGTTAATACGAGTTACCTGTGCTATGTTTGGGTATGTGTGATGACGTGTCATAAACCTCGTCATCCTTCCTGTGACTCCTTCATAACCACCATATTCTATTCCCATAGCATTATACCCTGTCACATAAAATGAGTCCTCTCCCTCCTCGACAAAATGCAACACCCTAACTCCATCATCAAAGTGTCTCGAAACAAACTGCTTCCATTTTAAACCATGAACCTCTATTGCCCCATTCCTTTTTAAAGTTAATTCTACCTTGAATTTATATCCTTGATGGCCAGTCAAATATAGATGGTGATTGCCATTGTATCCTTCTCGGAGGTAAGCAGGTGGTAGTATCTTCAAACATTTTGAAGAAACATTACTTTTAACAACTATACTAACATTATTATCTTTTGTCCTATATCATAAATTTAATAACAGAAATACCTGTGAATATTCATAATTTTCTGGGTTTATCGTTGCCAAAAACTCCATAATCGGCATAATCCTACCAAATTAATTCTATACGTGTCAAATACACTTAAAATTAACAACAATAATATACTATTTGTATTATATTGGACTTTTCTCTGTGTTTTTTTTGTTTTTACAAACTCTTGAACATATATACCCTAATGATCAACATGAAAATAAAAATCATAAATCATAAGTTTGCTTGAACAACCCGATGTAAACTAATTATATACTTTCAAAGGAACATTCAATTTTATGATTTACATATTTTTTTCAAAATCAAAAACTAACTACAAATTGTCGTTCTAATATAACTATAAATTATAAGTAACTCATAGGCTCTAAACATTGTGTATTATAAATCCTAATTTTATTGCACGTTCTAACTGAATATCCAATTACGCATTCTTCTTAATAATGTAGTCAGTGATTAACTACGCAAGGAAAGGGATCCTTAGATATATGATCATCTAAACACATGCATGACATTAAAAAAAACAACAACAAAATAAAGATTACCTGAATCTTTGTTAAAGCAGAGGAAGAAGAAGAGTTACTGTAGCTAAAGTTGAAATTTTTGTATCGAGCCGTGTGATATTAGATTAGAGGTTAATGTATAGGCAAGTTGCGGTAGCTTTGATGATTACCTTATTGAATACATATATACATGGTACAAAGATATTGTGTCAAATATTTTTTACTAATCCATATATACACAAGTTAAAAAACAATATGTAAAATACCAATCAACATAACTAACCATTATAATGATCCAAAATGTATAATGGGCCAAACTATGTAAAATCTGTATTCATCTAACTTAAAAAAAAAAAAAAAAAAAAAAAAAAAAAAAAAAAAAAAAAAAAAAAAAAAAAAAAAACACTACACATGCATTTTAATGTAGTTAAACCACCTACACATTAGTTTCCAACTAAATATTTTGAGTTTATAAAAAGGATTAGATTGTTACTTCACAATTACCAACCACGTTAAGTATTATTTGTTACCGGTCCTATACATGCGCAATGTATCAACAATAGTATAAAATATTTTTTATCACAGTCGCATACAATTATTCCATTCTGATATCAACGATTTTGTTGTCTTTAAACAAATCATGTCAATAGTTACATGTACATCAACAGCTTTACCAAAAACTTTACCATGTTAAATAAACAAGTTCGAATAGTCTAATTTACGTGAATAACTTTCCCTAAACATTTTGAAAGTAGGAATGATATTTCCAATTAAAAATATGCTTATTATTTCAAGTGACAATAAAATGTCCTTTAAACTCAATAGAATACATTTTAATTTTTCAAATGTGTTTTGGAATGATAATAAACAATTAAGTAAAGTTTTTATAAAATATGGACTTGAACAAGTAATAAACATCATCATTTTTGAAAAATTAAAGTTGGCTTAAACAATTTGGTAACAAGAATATGAATGTTTGAAGTACTATTTTTTGGTTATGTTTGTAATAAATTTGCTATTGCAATTTTTGCAAGGCATGTTTATGATCACTATGTTACTATCAAATTATGTTTTTTATTAGCATGACATATTTGTTTGTTTCTTTATTTGTTTGTATTCATGTTTATACTCATTCCATGTTAAAACATACTTTTGTAACTATGGTTGTATTTACAGCGGTAAAATTTTATATTCTTACAATCAATTAAGTATATCAACAAACGATAGTATATTATAACAAGAATTTGTAGTTCCTTTATTGGATGAAATGTGATAAATAACTATTTTGTCTTACTAAGTTGTTTACATATTTACATTGTCATTCTAAAAAGAACATCCCGAATAATTATTACATGATAATCTCATAATATAAGTACTCCGTATTTTGTTTTGGTTATCACAATGGTCCATTGTTTTTTAACCAAATACATCTCAATGAGGCACAATGGTCACAATGGATCATTACATAAATTGGGTAAAGTCACAGCTCATAATTTATAAGATTTTCACTTTACATTGTTCTAAATGTACAAAATATGTATGTGTTGAACATTTTTTCTTCTATATTGATTTATAAAAAAAACAACATTCACAAATAAATCATGTAAAATCCGAAATTTAAACTTAAATATCATATCATATATCACTATATTTTAAACCCAAATTATCATCTTAAGTTGACCATAATCAAATCCTAAAATATACATAACAAACATTCAACTTTTGAATGATATCCTTCAATCCACATACTAAAATTTTGAATACCATATCATTTCCTAAAATTTCTAAATATCAAGTGTGTATAAATACCATCAAGCATCATCATCTCTAATTATATCATATTTTTACGTTCACTACTTCATGGATCACTCTAAATCACCTACGGTTAAGTACTTTGTTTTTGTATATAGTGTATATATATATATATATTTTTTATTTTTTTGCGTTAAATGTATAATGTATACTATATGTATTGTAACATATTTATCACATTCACAGGTTTTCAATGTTGAAAAACATCCAAATGAATCAAATCGTGAATCCATGAATAACAAGTTGATTATCCTATCTGATGATGATTTGGTATGTTTGACCTCTTATCATATCATTATTGTGTATGTTCTTCATTATTTGTTATTTAAATAACATGCAGGATTTCCCCATCACCAAGAAACGCGAAAGACATGCAAAAGAAGATAGTAAAATGAGCAAGAACATTATTAATATTCTGTCTTCTGATGATGAGAAGGATGCCTACTTATCTAATAGCAAAAAGTGTGAAGATCACACAAAATATAATGAAAATATGGTATAAACATATTGTATCCATATTACATGTTTTTACTTTAATAAACATTTATCAGATTATCACTCTAATTCTACTTATTACTAATTCGTTTCTTTCTTCATGAATATTATAAATTAGGATTCTGATGATGACAATCCCGTTTGTTTCAAGCGTTCGAAAAATGATAAGCAAACTTGCTTTTCAAAAAAAAAAAAAAACTTATCGTCTTATTGATGAACCAAGTGATGAAGAAAATGATGATGCTATAAGTATGACACAAATTTATGACAACCTGATTGATGAAGAGGCAAAAGACGATTCACAACTTATTGGTGAAAACATTGATAAGGAAACTGATGACCAAATCCATTTAGAAGACTTGATTGTTGAACAAGTTTCACAGGATGAAGATGAAGCTACTGATGAATTTGACAGTTTCATCGATGATGCGAACATTGATGATGAAGCTACTCATAACAGTTCGGACAGCGAAGTTTGAGACTATAGATTTATTTGTTATTCACATGTTAAGAATAATGCATACAAGCAATGTTTCTTTCCACGTTTTTTCAATTATTTGAATAAAATTATTGTTATGTATTTCAATCGCGTACACGAATGCATTCGTCAAATAATGTATGCTATTGAATATTAACCCAATCACGATTCTTGAAAATAATTAATCCTTATAATACACGACAAGTTCTTCATGACAAATTAACATTGAATGTTTATTTGCGATTTTACAATAGAAATTTAAGTGTCCTTATATAAACAAACCCAACCACCCATACTGCAACAATGCCAATCTTATGATGTTATATTTATTTAGGCAAATTATTCTGTTAATATTTATTCAAAATATCAAATCAATCCATTTTTAAAAAATGTATCATCATCCTAAACAAATACAGGATATTTTGCAACAAACTATAACCATTTTTAGGAAATGATTACCATCCTATAATTAAAATGTAACAACTTTCAACACTTCATGGATAAGTCATCTTACAACTTCCTTAAATAATAGCATGTCGATTCAGTGTTCTTGTGCACTATAAAACCTGTTTTTATTTGTCATTTTTCAAATCACAAAAGGCATATTAATTTCAATTAAACTGAGCTACTCATCATGTTTCCTTTAACCAATGTGCCACAACGCCATGCTGAAAACGACCAAAATGAAGACAATCTGCCCAGGTAAGTTTAACATCATTTGTATATATTTGCATTTCTTAAACGTGTTTTTACGTTATAAAACTTTGACATAGCAGGAAGAAGCTAATAGTTTCAGTTAAGGAAAACTCTATAAAAGAATCCGTTGGGTCAACAGGTAAGTTTATGGTTGTTTACAATTGTTTGTTGATCATCCGGAATTATTTATAACATGTAAATATAAATAGTGGTAATAGTATTCATTTACTGAATTTTATAATTTTAAAAAAATGTATTTTTGGTTTTGCTAATCTTATAAAATTGTTTAATCTTTGTTAGAAGTAACCAATGCTGAATCAAAGGATGATGCAACAAGCTCTGTGTCGCATCCTTCCCAGTTGTGGTTTTCTCTACAGGCTAAAGCAAGACAAAGAAAATGGAGAGCCTATGTAAGGCGCAACATGAAGCGAAGATCGAAGACTAAACCAAATAAGCTTAGGCCTGCAATCAAAAGGAAGTTAAAAGAACATGAGCTTGATGATCCAGAAGATTTCAGTGATGATGAACCTTTGGAAGCAATGGACTATGACAATGTTCATTTAGCTTTTGATCCAGAAAAATCACCTAAGTTTAATTGTTAAGTTGTATTTTGATTCCTTTTTTTGTTTATGACATTTGTATATATATTTGAATTTTAATTATCAGTTTTTGTTGTTGGTAACATTTCATATAAATTTGAATTTGAATTATCAATTTATTTTGATGTTTTTTTTTTTTTTTTTTTTTTTTTTTTTTTTTTTTTTTTTTTTTTTTGTTGATTTATCTATTATTTGATGTGTTTATAAATTTGAATTTGATTAATATGTAACAAAATTAAATGATGAAAATATTGATGACGAAACTAATGATTTATCTAGAATGACTGTGAACAAGCAAGTTTCTAAAGCTGATATTCAACATAAATCAACAACTAATAACATATAAATGAGGATTTGGGCCTTTACATTAGTTTATAAATCGTATAAACAACATAAATCAACAACTAATCACATATAAATGAGTAATTGGGCCTATACATTATGTTACACTGATTTAGTATATAAGTTGGGCCGCATTTAATTATTATTAGGTTACAAAAGTATTTGATAATTTGATAATGAATGCTGACTTATTTGTTAATGACATACATAATTTTCGGAATCAATCATTCAAATATGGAATGAATTTAAAATTCGGATTTCCTTAATTTGCATCAATTGTATGTAACGATATTCATAATTGTGTCGCCACAACATGATATAAAATTCATGTATCATTAGATGAATAACCAAAGGAGCAATATGAATCAATTCACCGGAAGAGAAAATTTTGATAAGGGTTATATAAACAATCTTGAAAGAGTTGTTTGTATGCAAAGTGATCAAAGGTCAAACAATATTTCTTCATCTGGTTTTTTAAGTTCGAATGACTCCCATGTCTTAGCGGATAAAATGATGAACAATTCTTCATGTAAGTTTTTAGTTTTTTGTGGTGTTTTATTTACATATATAATTATTATTTTTTTTACGTTGTAATAGTTTTTTTGTTTGTATAAAATTTAAAAAATGTTTGATTATTGTCACGATTTGTTGTTGATGGATAATCAGTAAACCCATCACAAGATCATTTAGATATCCGCAACAAGAGAAAGTCTGTTATGACAGAGAATACCCTAAATGATGATGTTTTATCTTTCAATGATTTGCCATACAATAATGCTCTTCAGTGTGACCCTGTACATATGCCGACAACTCTTATACCTATTGGTACGTTATGACTGTATATATTGAAATTATGGTTTTATTACTATTACATGTTGTATGTTAGACTCACAATTAAATCATAATTTTTTTATGATATACCTTTTTTATAGGTACGTCGAATAGTTATCAATGGCAGAAATGTAAAATTTTGTGTAACCAACACACTTATCAACCTAAAGCAGTTTATCATGATAGAGGAATATTCTCTACTATTAGTCAAGATTTTGAAAATAATTATGATGTAGGCATGTCAACAAATCCCGTCCAACGTTCGAGATATTCAAGTGTTGTTGATGTATTACCTACTATGCATTCTCAACGACCTCCTCTACATGACATTACTACAAGTAATGTTATATCCATAATTATTTAATGAAATATTTATTTCTATGTTGTTTACACCTTATTTGACAATATTTGTTTATGTAATAGGTACATGTTCAAACATGAACCAAATTTTTCAAACTTCTCAATCAGGGAATATGAATTCCATTTTCACAAATCCTACACCACTTAAGAGAGCACGTGGACGGCCATGCAAGGAAGATGTACCAACCGTCACTTTACCACAACTTAATTCTGGCCGAACTACACAGTTTGCTATAGGAAAAAACAGTCGTCGTGTTTTTAATGATGTTACAAACACGGTAGGAAATATAAACCTTGGTGGACGTCCCCGTAAGAATCCTTTAGTTAGTCATGTCTCACCAAACGTTAACGAAGTAGAATCCAATGAAAGTGTACAAAAAGTAGCTAAACGACCAGGAAGACCTCCCAAAGCAGTTTGCGAAACCGGTACGAACTTTGGTGTTATAAATTATTAATATACCTTTTAGTTGTAACCATCGTAAATTTAACACGCATGATCCTTATTGTTTTAAAATCCTGTTAACAGACAAGTCTACAATGGGAAATGTACCTAAACGACGCGGAAGGCCTCCCAAAGCAGGTACATGCTTTTAGTACAGTATGTATCAAGTATTTTATATTTAATCTTTTTGCATTTTGATTTATTTATTCATTTTTTTTTTGTTAAGTCGAAACAATAGACAATTGTACCACTACAGTTGCTTCACCAAACCTTTCTGAAAGTGCTTCTCCGGATGTTACAATAGGAAATGTACCTAAACGACGTGGAAGACCTGCCAATACAGGTACATGTTTTTAGCACAAACACCTTTATAAAGTATATATGTTTAATCCTTATGAAGTTATACGTCATTTTTTTTTCCTTGCAAAAATAGATAATCGTACAAGTAGTGTTATAAACCAACCTGTCCACAACATGTCTCCCACCAATGTTAATGGATCTCTAAGTCCTACTATGTTCACACCTGAAATACATGCAAACATCCCATGCCAAGATAACAATTCTACAAGTAAGTCGTTGACTATTTTTTTGTCTATAAATTTGGCATTGTAACACATTATAAGTTCACCAATGATTAAACGTGGTATACAGGTAGCATTGCTAAAAGAACTCGCAGATCAATATTAGTTAATAACAGTCCAGTTCAATTACACATTGGTGAGCATAATTACTTTCTCTCATATCCTTTTCATTTTATATGAGAATTTCATGCACAGAAGGTATATTGATAAGTATAATTATATAAATCTGCAACAGATAGTCCAGCTATTGTCTCGCCAAGTCCGTCTAGAAATAATAATGCTTATTCAACAAGACAACGTACCAGCAAAGACAAAGGCAAGTCAATAGCACATACAACGGAAGTTGATTTATCAGATGATGTTTCTGATGATGAACATGGATATATTGAACGTATTTCTCGCATATCTAAAGGTATAATTATTTTTTACATATTTATCTATCATTAAGTTCTTTTTACCATTGATATGTTTAAGTCGTATATATTCTTTACTATATATATATATCCTTTTGAAGTTAACGATCCTTTTTTTTTGTCCTCGGAAAAATAGATAGTCGTACAAGTAGCAGTATAAATCAACCTGTCCCCATCATATCTTCCAGCAATGTTGGTGGATCTCTAACTCCTAATATGTTCACACCTGAAATACATGCAAACATCCCATGCCAAGATATCGATTCTACAAGTAAGTCTCTTCATATGTTTTTTATCTATAAATTTTGCATCTTAACACATTATAAGTTCATAACTCATTAAGCTTGGTATACAGGTAACATTTCGAAAAGAACTCGCAGGGCACAACTACGCAATAACAGTCCTGTTCAGTTTCACATTGGTGAGCATTATTAGTGTCTCTCAAATTGTATTCATGTGTTATGAAAATTTCATTCACACAAATATTGTTAAGTGTATCTATATATACATGCAACAGGAAGTCCGTGTACTGTTTCACCAAGTCCGTCTACAAATAATGATGTGCATTCAACACGACAACGTAACATTATCAACAAGGGCAAGTCAATAGCACAGGTAACGGAAGCGTATTTATCAGAGGATGTTTCTGAGGATGAACATGGATATATTGAACGTATTTCGGGCATATCTAAAGGTATTACTATTGTTTACATATTTATTAATCGTTAAGTTGTTTTTTGTTTTTTTAATTATTGATTGATAGTTTTAGCCCGTGTATATATTTTTGTGTCTTAATAGACAATACATTTATATTTTTTTGTTAGAATACCTCGACCATGGTGATCAGGATGTTCAATGCCAAAAATGTGGAGCAATGTTATGGCTTTCTGAAAGTAAAAGAGAAGCTAATCACGCTGATGGCACTAATGCATTCTCTCTCTGTTGTGGTCGAGGTAAAGTGGTATTACCTGTTGCATTGAAGGATCCTCCTGCATTGTTAACAAAACTCATGAATGGTGAACACCGAAAAAGCAAGTCATATCTTGAGAACATAAGCCGCTATAACTCGATGTTTGCTTTTACATCCATGGGTGGTAACATTGACCATTCGGTTAACAATGGTCGCGCACCATATTGTTTTAGAATACAAGGGCAAAACTACCATTTAATTGGAGATTTGTTACCCAAAGCTGGTGATACACCAAAGTTTTCACAACTTTATATTTATGATCCACAAAACGAAATTCAAAACCGCATTAATGCTGTCAGGTAACAAAAATATATGCCGTTTCCTGTTATTAATTTTTTTTAGCCTTTTAATTTCCATTTCATAGAATAATATATTAAATACACTAACTATAATGTTTTTTCCTATTCATGACAGCTCTAATGAGTCTGGATCATCTTCTTCTAATAAAAAAATAGACCGTCAACTAACTAAAGACCTCAAAACAATGCTTGATCGTGATAACCCTCTGGTAAAGAAGTTTCGAATGGCTGGTCAGGAACTTGCTAATGGAGTGGAAAATGTTAAAATCAGGCTGATAGGAAGGCGTGAAAAAGATGGTAGGCAATATAACCTTCCTACAGCAAATGAAGTGGCTGCACTTATTGTTGGCGACTTTGATAATAATCATAACGAAAGAGACATTGTTGTGCAAAACAATAGTGGGAAAAAGAAAAAAAATTAGTGAGTTACATGTGGAATACCTTCCGTTACAGTACCCGTTGTTGTTCCCTTACGCAGAAGATGGTTATAGAACTGACATATACCATCAAGGTATTACTGATGCCACCCCAGACAAGGATAAAAAATATGTGACAATGCGTGAATGGTTTGCTTACCATGTGCAAGATATGCCAAATGTCTTTTCAACCATTTTAAACGGTAGGCGATTATTTCAACAGTTTTTAGTCGATGGTTACACTATGGTTGAAGCAGAGAGGCTGTTATATGTAAAAAATAAGAACAGTGAGTTAAGATGTGAAACTTATTCTCGATTAGCTAAAGCTGCTGAATCATCCAACCCAGAAAACAAGAAACGTGGTAAAAAGGTTATTTTACCCTCATCATTCACAGGCAGCCCAAGGTATATGATGCAGAATTACTTGGACGCTATGGCAATGTGCAAGTTTTATGGATATCCTGATCTATTTATAACCTTTACATGTAATCCAAAATGGCCTGAGATTACAAGGTTCTTACGTAAAAAGGGTCTAAAATCAGAGGATCGGCCCGACATTACCACAAGAGTTTTTAAGATAAAGTTGGATCAGTTGATAAAAGACATTAAAGAGAAACGTATTTTTGGTCGTGTTCGTGCAGGTACATTTGAAACTTTACTTAAGTTTTTCTTCCAAATATAATTTTTAGACAACTTCCATTTTAGCAATACCAATATGTTTATAATTTTTTATTTATTTATTTTTTTTAATAGAGGTTTACACTATTGAATTTCAAAAACGTGGACTGCCTCATTGTCACTTATGTGTATGGTTGGAATCGGATGACAAGTTGAGATTCCCCGCAGATATAGATAGATGTATTTCTGCTGAGATACCAGATATAGATGAAGACCCCGAACTACACCAATTGGTTAAAGAATTTATGATGCACGGTCCTTGTGGTCCTGATCATAGAAGTTGCCCTTGCATGGTTGAAAATAAGTGCTCAAAGAACTTTCCAAAGAAATTTAATGAGTCTACTTTCATCGACGAAAGCGGATATGCTATATATAAAAGGACTGATGATGGAAGAACTATTAAAAAACAAGGCGCAGATCTTCACTGTGGTTTTGTTGTTCCCTACAATCCAACTTTATTGAGAAGGTACCAAGCTCATATCAATGTTGAATGGTGCAATCAGTTTGGATCCATCAAGTATTTATTCAAGTACATAAACAAGGGACCGGATAGGGTTACTGCAGCTGTCGAAGATGAAGAGACGGATGAGATTAAAGACTTCTACGATTGCCGTTATTTATCAGCTTGTGAAGCTGCATGGAGGATATTTAAGTTTGATATACACCACAGGTTTCCTGCAGTAGAGCGTTTGCCATTTCACCTTCCAAACGAGCATTCTGTTGTATTTGATCCCTCTGAAAGTATCGACTTTCAACTCGAGCAGGCTTCGGCTAATACCACCAAGTTTTTGGCTTATATGGATCTCAACAAAGAAGAAAGCTTAGCGCAATCGTTGTTGTATATTGAGATCCCAAAATATTTTGTTTGGAACAGCCAAGACAAAATATGGACTCGACGAAAGCAAGGCAGAAGCCTAGGTCGGATCCATCACGTTCCACCATCTTGGGGCGAGCTTTTTTATTTACGTATGCTCTTAAACAAAGTTCGAGGTGCACAAGAATGGGATGACTTCAAGAAATTCGATGGTGTATTATATGGTACATATAAAGAGGCTTGTGACGCGCGTGGATTGTTAGAGGATGACAAGGAATACATCGAAGGCATAATTGAAGTAAGTGCGTGGGGATCTGGGGAGTACCTTCGTAATCATTTCGTTATGTTAATACTATCGGATAGTATGTCAAGACCTGAGGTCGTTTGGGAGAAGTCGTGGAAACTTTTAGCAGAAGACGTGGAACGTTTGGAAAGGAAAAAAAGAAATCATCCAGGTATTCTACAATTTCATTTTTTAGACCATAAATAATAATAATATTGTACAAATAAATTTCAATTATATTTTCAGCTTTGAAATTGATTCAACGATGTTTCACCTATTTTGTGCAGGACTACAACTAATGGATAAACAAAAGTACAACATATGTTTAACATATATTGAGGACAAGCTCCTCAGCAATTCGAAAAGCCTAAAAAATATTGTGAATATGCCGTATCCAGATTCAGAGTTCACAATGGATGGATACAATAGGTTGATTTATGATGAACTTGATTATAATGTTCCAGAATTGACACTGCAACATGAAGCACTGTATGGGTGTTTGACAGATGAACAGAAAGGTATATATGATACCATAATAGATGCTTGCGATAATGACAAAGGAGGTATGTTTTTTGTATATGGGTACGGAGGTACAGGGAAGACCTTCCTGTACAAGACATTGACAGCTGCTTTAAGGTCAAGGAGTCAAATTTTTCTAAACGTAGCATCCAGTGGTATAGCTGCGCTTTTGCTTGATGGTGGTAGAACAGCTCATTCTCGGTTTGCAATCCCTATCAATGTTGTTGAGGATTCAATGTGTAGTATTAGCGCTGATGGTGATCTTGCTGAATTAATTCGTGAGACAAAGTTAATTATATGGGACGAAGCGCCAATGGTTAACAGACTTTGTTTTGAAGCTTTTGACAGAACTTTACGAGACATTTCAACAGGTACGTTATACTTCTTTTATTGGATTCTTTTACATCAGTACAGTATTACATGTATATTTTTTTATAATAATTATACTAACAAGCTTTCTAAACGTTAACCCAATAATCTAATTTCCTAAGTCTGTTAATAATCATCTTATAATTTGAGTCTCACTTTCAACCCTATGTATCCTTGCTAATTAACCAAATACATTTATAAATTTTTTCCCTTAATATGCACGTTTATGTTTAACCATGTATAACAAAATATGGGATTTTGTGCTCAGAAATTATTGTTAACCAAATACGTTACAGTTTTAGTGTTGTTTATAGTTTATATGTAATATTTAAATTGTCTTTTCAATAGGTACTTATACGTCAGTTTCTGATAAAGTGTTCGGTGGTAAAGTTGTTGTCTTTGGTGGCAATTTTAGGCAAATACTACCGGTTATTCCAAATGGTAGCAGGCAAGATGTCGTACATGCTTCCTTAAATCAGTCTTATCTATGGAAGAATTGTACGGTTCTTAAACTTACCGAGAATATGAGGCTTCGTGTTGGTTGCAATCCTGCAGATGCAGAACAAATTAAGGATTTTGCTGATTGGATTTTGAGTATTGGCGATGGTACAATAGGTGGCACTAAAGATGGGACCGCTGAGGTTGAATTCTCAGAAGAAATGCTAATACCTGATTCTGATGATCATGTACAAGCTGTGATACACGAAACTTACGATAATTGGGAAAATAATCTTTGGGATCCTTCTTATTTCCAAGATCGAGCCATTCTCGCCCCAACACACGAAGAAGTTGACAAAGTTAATGACCGAATGCTTTCTCAACTTAGTGGCAGAGAGAAAGTATATTTTAGTTCGGATACAGTATCAGATTTAGACGTTGATTTTAATCATAGCGAGGATATGTACACTACAGAATTCTTGAATACAATCAAAATGTCTGGGCTTCCACACCATAAATTAGTTTTGAAGATTGGCACTCCCGTTATGTGTTTGCGCAACATTGATCAACGATTTGGATTGTGTAACGGCACCAGGTTACAAGTGCTGAGAATGGGAAAAAATAACATTGAGGCAAAGATTATATCAGGTGGAAAAGTGGGAGAGATTCGCTCTATACCTAGAATGATTATAAGCCCATCTGACAAGAAGATGCCTTTTCAACTGAATAGGAGACAATTCCCTATTTCCGTTTGTTTTGCCATGACTATAAACAAAAGTCAAGGCCAAACATTGTCTAAGGTTGGGCTATATTTGGAACGGCCTGTGTTTTCCCATGGACAACTTTATGTGGCCGTTTCCAGAGTAAAAAGCAAAAGAGGTCTAAAAGTGTTGTGTTGTGACAAAGACGGCAACTACAGCAACTCTACGACAAATGTTGTATATAGAGAAGTTCTTCATAGATTATAAAGTATATGTAATTTGATATTTTATAATGTTATGTTTCATTAAACGTTATCTTTTTATTGATAATAGCAAGTCGATTTTATTCATTTCAGTGTAGTTGATTTAACTACACTTTCATACTTATTTTCTATATTCACTAACTTTTAACACGTGTGCATTCTTATATTATTATTAGTTTTATTTGTATAATCAATTTCTTAAAGCTAGCCGCCCCATCGGGGCGGTCCTAAAATCTAGTTAGTGTATAATATTTGTGATAAAATGAATGGATTAAATCAACTAATATCAATTTATAACTAAAGAGTTGTATCTGACATGAAGGCCAGCAATTGCGCTACACTTTCCATAATTAAACCACAAAAGCGAGTAGCCTTCTGCCTCTCTACACTCGCACGCCACTATTTCATTTTCCTCCAATATTTTGTCGCTAGGTGGCTCGCCCTATTTTTGCACTTTACATACAAAGATTTTAGTCCCGAGTACTTCGGGTCTAAGCAAATCAATCGCTGCAAATTAATTAAAGAAATCAAAAGTAAATAAAGAAAAGAATAAAAAGGACAATAACCCCACATACATTTTCTTTGAAACCAAACTCATGAAACACTTTTATGTCTCTTCCTCTTCTTCCTAAAAAAAACACAACTGATCATCCTCAAAGTACACCACACTCTTCCGACGACTTTTTGTATGTCAGTAGTTGACTTACAGTTTTGACTATATATTCAAGGTTGACCATTTTTATGTAATGGGTCTAAAAGTCAGCAAGTCATCATCAACCAATAATTATTATCCTATAATTCAGAGATCAAATTTTGTTCTTGAACTTGTGAGTATACGTACCCTTTTAATATTTATTATTATTTGTTTATTTATATAATTCTGTCTTCATGCTTACTACTAATATATATGTGTCAAGAAGCATTAATAAACAACATATATATATATATATATATATATATATATATATATATATATATATATATATAGTGTACAACTTCTTGTTGATTAGTACTTCTAGCTGGATTGTGTTTGTTTTTTTAATAAAATTATTTAATACCTCTTAATAGTCTATAAATCCTTAAGAGTTTTTGATAATTAAAGGTGTTTGTTTTTTCCCTTCGTTTAGATGCGTTAAGAGGTTTTTACCTCTTGCCGAATAAGATTTGAAAGATGATCTTACTACCTCTTAATGATTTGTAAACTAGTTTTTTTTTGTGTTCTAATCATTTAAACATTAAAAAAAAAAAAAAAAAAAAAAAAAAAAAAAAAAAAAAAAAAAAAAAACATTAATTGATTCAGATTCAGAGTTTTTTGTCACAGATTCAAATTCAGATGTACGAATCAGATTCGGACTCAGAGCCTTTTAACAAACAAACGACACCCGTATGTTTAGCAAAAGCTAGCAGTTAGTTAGTTAGAATATTATAGCTTAATCTTTTAATAAAATTATGTGTTACACAAAGCTTATGCTATAAGCTATTTATAATAATAGATATAACGGAGGGATGAAATTATTGAAAATTCAAGCATAATAAATTTACTAAATTACTCTTAAAATTTATTCACATTGTTTAAGGAACAATATAAAATGACTATGGTGCCCGTTCTAAACAAATTTACTAATCTACTAATTTTTCATGATTCATTTTCTTAATTATTTTCATCTATATATGAAAATAAACACACAACATAAAACACTAAATTTAAAAAAAAATGTGAGTAAAAAATACAACTACAAAAATAAATTACTCGATTATTTCTCTACAAATAAAATAATGTGAGTAAGTTTAGGGGTAATTTGGTCACTTTTTTGTACTTAATTTACAGCAATATCATCCATTACTATTGCTTAAAGCTATTTTAACCGAAAATTTTCACTATCTATAAAGTTATTGTCTAGCAAACTATGCAACCGATAAAATTGCTCGCCAAAAAACGTATAATCAAAAGAAATTTACTCTAAAAAAAAATTTAGTTACACAAATACCCACCGCAGTAACGCACAAATACCCGGCTAGTCTTATTTTACAAGCACTAACTCTATGAGCTCACACAAGCATTTGACTTGAAAGAAACAACTTGGCCGAAACTTGATTAACTCGGTCAAAATTAACTTAGAACTATTAAAACAATTATGTTAATGTTTCCATTTCCAAACATACTTATAGTAATGAGTTAAGCAAGGTTGTAAGGATCGAGATCCTACCTATGATCATTTTCGGCTTTGCAAGATCGTGATCGTAGGATCGGATCGGGATCTTAAGATCTTATGAAAATGTATATATTTTTGTATAGGGGTTGTAGTTTTATATTTCTATGTAATATTTCATATGATAAACGAACCTAAATAGATGACGAAAGAAAATTTTATATGTTCAAGTACCATAATAGTAGAATATTAGATATATTGCAATGCTCACTTGCACAAAGTTACTATATACGTGCATCTACTTCTTGTTTAATGTTTTTTATTATAGGTTTTCCGTGATAACATTTAGATTAATGCAAAAATATAGTTTTAATTTATTGGTACGTGATTATGTGAACTTTTTTTATTACAGTATATAGATTAATACAAAAATATAAATGGTTTGTATCTGAAAATGAAACGACATAATTTATAATAAAAGGCAACACAATATATATTTTTTTTGATAATCAAATAAATTAAATTATGATATTCTGATAATATTACTGAAAATTTTTAACATATAATTCATGCTTTTATATGGAACATAAAATAAATTATGAACAAAACTGGGTCAAGTATCTAGATGGTTTACTTCAAAAACAAGCTTCTGACATGTTACAAAGCACGAAATTGTTTTTCATAATAAACCCAAAAAGACATATCTAAACTATTTCTAAATAGTCCATAAAAGCATAATGATTTGACACTTATTAATCTTGCAAAAGACAATCAATTAAAAATATCAAAATAATAGCTTTCATAAAGAATTCTTAGTCGTTGGGCTTTAAGACATGAACTTATGCATGATAAGTTATTATAGCAAAAAAAAGGCGATCCTACGATCCTACGTGCGATCCTACGATTCTGATACGATCTCACTTGAATTACGATCTTGTTAAGATTTTAATTGTTTTTTGTGTATAAGATCAATCCTACGATCAGGATCGCGATTTTGACAAGTATGAGTTAAGTTATCTCATACCTATGATATATTTTTTCACTTTATACACAAAGATTTTAGTCCGAGTACTTCATGTCTAAGCAAATCACTCCGTACAAATTAATTTATCTTTATTTAAAAAGAGAAAAAAAATACTCCGTATTAAAGAAATCAAAAGTAAACAAAGAAATGAATAAAAAGGACAATAATTAACCCAAAAACTAGGCCCCACTTATTCTTCTTTGAAACCAAACCCATGATACACTTTTATGTCTCTTCCTCTTCTAGTCTTCTTCCTCAAAAAAACACAACTGATCTTCCTCAAAGTCCACTACATTCTTAGGTCCGACGACTTTTCATATGTCAGTAGTTGACTTACAGTTTTTACTATATATTTAACGTTGACCATTTCTATATAATGGGTCTAAAAGTCAGCAAGTCTTCATCAACCAATAATTATAGTCCTATAATTCAGAGATCAAACTTTGTTCTTGAACTTGTGAGTATACCCTTTTGATATTTATTTCTATCTGTTTATTTATATAATTGTATCTTCATGCTTAGTACTAGTATATATGTGTCAAGAAGCATTAGTAAACAACATATATATTGTGCAACTTTTTGTTAGATTAGTACTTCTAGCTCGGTGTAACACTATGTTCTCTCTCAAGTATCACTTGAGGAAAAGTAAAGAAAATGAAGTGAAACAAAAAATGTTAGTGTTCTCGAGTACCACTTAAGGAGAAAAAAAAAGAAAAATAAAATGACAGAAAATAAAGATGATTTGGTTGATTTTGATGTAAAATGTTTCCTCCTAGAATTGGACTAAAAATTTTTCTTTATTTTTCCTTACTAAAAAAACTTGAGAACTGAGCATAAAGTGTTAAATGATGTAAAAGTTAGATAGAGAGTTTGGTAGATTAGTTTTGTATGTGATTATAAAGTGTAAAATGTGTAAAATCATGTAAAAGTTAAACGCGTCTCAGAAGTAGTGTTTTAAGAAAAATACAAAATGCTAAATGCTCCTTGCCAAACATGCCTTGGTATTTTTTAAGCAACCGCTAAGAGCTTTCACAATGGTGTGAGATAGGCTATGGGTGGGAAGTGGGAACAGGGCTCACGGTTGCACCTCGGTCGACGTCCGAGTGGAAAAATGGTGCTTTTGGTTGCTATGCTGAGCCAAAGTGTTTGTATCTTCTTTTTATAGTTTTTAATGGTATGTGTGTGTGAGAGGTATATAATATTACGGTATATTACAGTGGACTAGTGGAGTAAGTGGTTAGTATTTCACGAGGCTTCTTTAACAGTTGTTGTGCACCTTCGTTAGCGGCGGTGATCTACCTATGCAACTCATCATTGACTCATAACCCTATACCACCCTTAAACCTCATTTCACTCTCACTTCAATACTTGCCATCACTCCATCACCATCACACACACAAATTCACAGTTTCACTAGACCAACGTCAACTAAACCCTTTTGCACCACCTTTCTATCCATCAAGATTCAACCATAATCATCATGCAACCATAACCATAAAGAATGGAACTAAAGGAACAATATCACAATTAACAAACACGAAGGCAAACCTTTTATTTAAAACACGCCAGAGTTCTCAACCACATACATTTCATACAGACTCAAACGAAACAACTTGACAAGAAAACGAAACAGATCAAACGAAACAACTCGACAAGCAAACGAAACAACTCGACAAGCAAACGAAACACACGACATAGACCATAACAAACATCGCCCATTCATTTTTTTTTTCCTGCTACTTCCCACTTTGTTAGAACCTGCACCATCTTTTCCCTTCCTTGCTTTCCTTTGCTTGATGAAATGTTCAAACATAGCTTCAAGATTTGTTATCCTATTTCCCAGATCATCAATTTTGGTTTCCAACGTACTTTCTCCTCCAACATAATCAGCTTGAGCGTCCAACATCTCTCTGTAGTACAGATTTTAGGAAAGTGGTTCAGGTAGCTCAGCTAGTTAGAGCAAAGGACTGAAAATCCTTGTGTCAGTGGTTCGAATCCACTTCTAAGCGGGCCAAGGGTCCAAAGGCCGGGAGCGAGCCGGATTTTGAAATTCAAGTGCAAGAGTAAGCCAAAAAATGTGAGCGCTCCTGCACTATACGGCTTTTTTGCGTCGCCCTATCTTGCTGGAGGCATATTTCGAAAAAAAAAGCTGTTTCCTAGGCTTTTTCCTCAACCATTCTCATCCACAGGCTAATGTTCTTATAAGAACCATATTCATCATAAATTTCGTAGCCATATGTATTAAGAACTTCATTAAAGAGACCCTCCGACGATAAAACCTTAGACCATAACAAACATCGCCCGTCTTACATTTTGTTTGTAGTGGTGAGAGGTATATAATATTACGGTATATTACAGTGGACTAGTGGAGTAAGTGGTTAGTAGTGATGATGAAAGTGTTAGAGAAAGGAATGTGTCACTGGGTAAAAGTGGTAGGATAGTGGTTGTGAAAGGAAGTCAACGTGTCGTTGGGTAGTGGTCAAGTGACCACTGCGGATGCTCTGGTAGTGCATTAGTTATAGGGAAATTTGCACGAAAAAGTAATAAACTTTATTGTTTATAACAATATTTAACTTTGTTAGCATTTGATGTAACGGACTTTTATCTTAGTATCTTGTATGTTATAAGTTTGTAACTAGTTACCAGGCCATTCTTATATATTGGCAGAAGTATATTACTTCAAATGGTAAAAAGACAAAAATATATGAAAGTTTTTTACAAGTTTCTCGTTTCTTTCAATAATTCTAATCGATGTGTGTTATGTAATGTTTAGGTTCAAAATGCTGACGAAAATGTGTACCCATGTGACGTGGAGGCGACTCTGGCCTTCATTTTTCAAGAAACAGGTGTTATAGTGTTGAATAATGATCAAGGATTTTCTGTTGAAAGCATTAAAGCACTTCGTGAAGATGTTTGCAATATCAAAAAGAAGGAACCTAGTGGTGATACGTATATTGATAACAAAGGCATAGGTTTCAAATCTGTATTTCGCGTTAGTGATGCTCCGGAAATACATTCTAATGAGTTCAATATCAAGTTTAACATAAGTGACGGTTCGGCAACAGCTGTTCCACCTCATTATGTTATGTTTTGCGAGATGGCTGCTTTTGATTGTGATCCAGAGGATGCAAAACGTTGGAAAACGTGCATGGTACTTCCTAAGAAAAATGAAGCTCTTGCAGTCGAGGATATAGTTTCCATATTTCGTAAACTCCATCCGCACGTAATGCTATTCCTTCAACGGCTTAAATGTATCAAGTACATAAATTGTGTACATGGTTCATACGATTCCATGAGAAAAGAAGTTGTTGGAGACGGTATGGTTAAAATATCTTCTCATAATGAAAAAGCAACCTGGTTTATCAAAAAGTTTAGACTACAAGCGGATCATGTCCGGCAGGATGTCAAAACAACTGAAATATCAATGGCACTTATGTTAAAAGATTCAAATAATGGAAACTACACCCCGTATCTGTGCCCACAACTTGTTTTTGCTTTTCTTCGTCCAATAGGGTATTACGGTTTGAACTTTATCATCCAAGCGGATTTTATTGTTTCCTCGTCAATGGAAGAAGTTGATGCAGATAGTCCATGGAACCAATGGTTACTATCTGAGTTTCCAAATGTGTTCGTGAGTGCTGAGCTGTCATTTTGTAGCCTTCCATGTTTTAGGGAGAATCCAGCAAGGGGTGTTTCCGTCTTTTTGAGCTTTGTTTCTCTTGGAGAGGGTGTTTACGGGTTTTTTTCTTCCCTTCCACATATGATTATCTCCAAGTTGCGCGAGTCTAACTGTCTGCTTCTAGAAGGGGGCTGCAATGAGTGGGTCCGCCCACGTAACGTAGTGAGAAACTGGACAGAACAAATCCGTTCTTTGTTGCCTGATAGTTTGATAAGGGATCATCTCGATGTCGGCTACTTGAATAAAGATGTGGTTCTATCAGATTCATTGGCACAAGCTTTAGGCATTGAAGAATGTGGACCCAAATTTCTTGTTCAAGTTATGATGTCTTTATGTCGGGCTGATTCTCTTAAATCATTGGGCCTCAGTTGGCTATCCTCTTTGCTGAATGTTTTGTCTTTGATGTTGGTTGATGAAACCGAGTATGATGTTATAAGTTCCCTTAGCCAATTACCCGTTATTCCTCTTTTTGATGGCAATTATACATCAATTGGTGAAGGTGGAATCTGGTTGTTTACGGATGAGCCTGGTTTTGAAATGTTTGGGAAGTTGTATCCGAGTCTGGAACTCAGAATAGTTGATCCGGACCTTCTTAGTGTTCATCCTGAAAACATAACTGAAATGCTTTACAAATTTGGGGTCCAGAGGTTATCTGCTCATGAAGTTTTTAAATTGCACATCTTACCGTCAATATGTGATGAAAAAGTGTTGACGGAAAGTACGGAGTTGATGATTGAGTACCTATCATTTATAATGTATCATCTAGAATCAAGGTGCTCCAAATGCCGTGCGGAGAAGGAACACATATTCTCACAGTTACGTAACAATGCTTATATTTCCACAAATTATGGGTGCAAACGGCCTGTTGATGTGCCAATTCATTTCAGTGAAGAATTTGGGAATCCAGTTGATATGAACAAGTTGGTCACTGGGACCAATATGACATGGTATGAGATTGATATCCGTTATTTGGAACACCCGGTTTACAAATCCACGCCTAACGGAACGTTGAAATGGAGAAAATTTCTGCAGAAATTAGAAGTCACTGATTTTGTGCAAGTAGTTGAAGTTGAAAAGCGTGTTGAGGACATAAAATATACTTCTCCGGAGTTAATGCATTTGTTGTCACATGTGACCATGCATGGTGATAGGGAAAAGAGCAAGTACCTGTTAAAGGTACTTAGTAAACTATGGGATGGTCATCTTAGTAACAAGCCTTATAAATCTTATGTTATAAGAATGCTTCATGATTATCCATGGATGGCTTCTGTTATGGATGATCGACTTCACTTCCCTAAAGATTTGTTCCATCACTGTAAAGTGGTGCATATGGTTCTTGGTACCAGGGCACCATACACTGTTCCAAAGGTTAGTACTTTAATTTTATTTCGTATGAAAAGCTGCAACTCTATGGAACTATAAGTCTATAATATCCTATACTTTTGTTGCTAAATAGGTGAGCTCTGTGAAGTTTTCGAATGATATTGGCTTGAAGAAAACAGTCACTCTTGATGATGCATTATCAATTCTCAAAGTTTGGAGAGGATCTAAGATACCTCTCAGGGCCAGGTATCACTATTTCAATTTCTTTTTTTTCTATATATAGAGTAAATTGCAAAAATCGTCCTTGTGGTTTGGCCAAATTGCACGTTTTGTTCTTGTGGTTCGGCCAAATTGCACGTTTTGTTCTTGTGGTTCATTAAGTGCAAAGATCGTCCTTATTTTGCACTGTTACATGCACTTTTGGTCCTCCATCATTGCAAAAATCGTCCTTGTGGTTTGCCAAATTTCACTGTTGAAGGACCAAAAGTGCACGTAACAGTGCAAAATAAGGACGATCTTTGCACTTATTGAACCACAAGGACGAAACGTGCAATTTGGCCAAACGACAAGGATGATTTTTGCAATTTACTCGTATTTTTATCTTGTCTTTTCTTTTCCTTTGGCTTGCTTGTTAACCGTTTATAAATTTACCTTTACCAGCATATCTCAGATGTCCAAGTTCTACACAAACTTATGGAATGAGATGGGCATCTCGAAGCGAAAGATAGTCAATAAATTGCATTCTCAAGCTTTCATATTTGTTCCTCACTCGTTTAGTTCCACCGATGAAGTCGTGTCTGGTTCATTTTTATCTCCCAGTGAAGTATATTGGCATGATTCTTTCAGTTCAATAGAACAAACAAAGTCAATTCATCCTCTTTTCAATAAGATGTTATGCAATGTTTATCCTGGCCTCCATAATTTCTTTGTGAATGAGTTTGGAGTAACTGAAAATCCTCCTCTCCTTAGCTATCTGCAGTCTCTGCTACAGTTATCAACCGAGAGTTTGCCATATCAGGCAGCTAAAACAGTGAGTACAGTAATATAGTCATTTGTTTATGCATATACTCTTGGTGGCAAAGTAGGCGTGTCTAAATGGCTTGACCAGTTGATGTCAATATACGACTTTCAAACCATGTGACACATTTCCACTTCAGCTAAAAAACCTAGTTTTATTCTTAAATATACTTTGGGTGACTGTCAAACCACGTGACCCGTTTCATATACTAATGAACAATAACCTGAACTGGCCAATTTCATATATACAGGTAGCTTTTTCTCATTGTTATTTTGTTTCATGTGTCAGTTTTTCCATGTTCTAAAAAAATGGAGTGATGGATTAGACTCGAGGGTTCTGAGTTCTAAAGATATTGATTACATGAAGAAGAGTATGGAGAAATTGGAAACGACGATCTTTCCGACTGTGCAAAATGAATGGGTATCACTGCATCAATCATTTGATCTCGTATGTTGGTGTCACAATAAGAAGCTAAGAAAAGAATTCATGAACTTGAAAAATGTTCATTTTTTGTGTTTTGGGCAGCTTAGTACTGAAGAAAAGCAAATGCTTCGGGATAAGGTTTCTGTTTTATTACGGAGACTGGGAATCCCTTCTCTTTCTGAGGTACTCACATACGCTCTCCTTCACACACATACTAACACTTACCAAATATTCAAAAATAAAATTTATGAGAACGAATAGAAAAGGAATTCTGTATCAACATAAAATTTCTATATTGGTTTTTCTTGGTTCAACTTATAATACTAGAACGAAACTAGAGGTAGCAATTTCAACCCATTTACTTATAAATGGGTTGATTTGTGTTACATTATTTGCCTAACGGGTCAAATGGGTGAAATCAGAAAAGTTAGCTAAATGGGAAACATGTCAATTAGGTTGAAAGGTCAAATGAGTTGAAAGTCACCCAAAGTGTATCTTCAATGCTTACAGCCTCTTACATGGTTTTACTTCAAAGAATATTAGATTGTTTTTGTAATCATTATTAACGCGTTATCTTTCCAAAAAGCTGATTGCGGGTCACCTAACCTGTATGTTTAACACAATAACTATCCACAAAACTGATTGTTGAAACAACCCGTTTCAAGCTCGACTTGTTTGACCCATTTTGCAACCCACCCGCCCCGTCCATTTTTTTCAAACTTAACGAATATGTCACAGATGGTTTTGTGCTGCCGGTGACTGTAGGGATAATTGTATAAATGAAGTTGAAATCCTTTGTATCATTCGTCTATTTTATGGCTTCTGCAGGTTGTGACTCGTGAAGCAATATACTCTGGCATGATGGATAATAGCTTTATAACTGACTTCATAAACGGGGCTCTCCCCTATGCTCAACGCTACATTTATAGCTTCCATCGAAAAGAATATTCTGAATTCAAGAACCTAAAGATTGTTGTGGTGGAAAAGTTGTCCTACAAGAACGTCATAAAGAAATTTGGTATTGAATCCAGTAAGCGATTTGAGTGCAGTTGTCTTCTGCAGGACAACATCCTGTATGCAACTCCCGAATCTTATTCAGATTCCCACTCGCTTTTTATGGAGCTTTCTCGTTTTCTTGTTGCCGGAGTTCCTGAATTTCCCTTAGCAAATTTCCTCCACAGGATTTTAACAACAGAATCAGGTCACATAGAGGAGCAAATGGAGCTGTTTTCAATAAATAAGCAAAAACTATTGAAGCTCCCAAGTGAAGAATCCGAGTGGTCTATGTTCTCCAATTCATCGCCAGAAGAAGGTAAGTTTACACCAACCACAAGTTCTGGTCCCACAAAGTCTACATCTAAAAAGCTCCGAAGAAGATCAAGAAGGAAACCTGCATCAAAGACAAAAGAAGTCAGTAAAGAATCCGAGTGGTCTATGTTCTCCATTTCATCGCCAGAAGAAGGTAAGTTTACACCAACCACAAGTTCTGGTCCCACAAAGTCTACATCTAAAAAGCTCCGAAGAAGATCAAGAAGGAAACCTGCATCAAAGACAAAAGAAGTCAGTAAAGAATCCAAGTGGTCTATGTTCTCCATTTCATCGCCAAAAGAAGGTAAGTTTACACCAACCACAAGTTCTGGTCCCACAAAGTCTACATCTAAAAAGCTCCGAAGAAGATCAAGAAGGAAACCTGCATCAAAGACAAAAGAAGTCAGTAAAGAATCCAAGTGGTCTATGTTCTCCATTTCATCGCCAGAAGAAGGTAAGTTTACACCAACCACAAGTTCTGGTCCCACAAAGTCTACATCTAAAAAGCTCCGAAGAAGATCAAGAAGGAAACCTGCATCAAAGACAAAAGAAGTCAGTAGTGATCACACGAGACATGATGAAGCTTCAGTCATTAGAAAAGAAGATGAAGCTTTGAAAGACCAATCAGGTTCCGGAACTTATAAGGATACAGTCTCTTCTGATACGAATGATGGATTTACTTCAAACGAGAGAGAACTTGTCGCTTTAAATTATGAAAAACGCGGTGAAAGATGGGTAAAAAAGGTTAAAGAATTTGGATTATTTGAGAGTAGCGGTGACTGGATCATCGATGAAAATCCAGACTCATCGATGCCCTTTGTAATCTTGGAAGATGATGAAGCTTTAAATGACCAATCAGATTCTGTTATTAATAAAGGAAAACGTTTCATAACTGGGAGGGTAGGAGAACGTGAGGCTTTCAGATACTTTTCTTCCACCCTTAGTGACAAAAAGGTGACATGGGTCAATGAGGTTAAAGAGTCCGGACTACCATATGATATTCTTGTTAAAGGTAAGGATAAAAGCAAGGAATATATAGAAGTTAAATCAACTTCAGTGGCAAAGAAGGACTGGTTTTATTTAAGTATGAACGAGTGGAAATTTGCTGCTGAAAAAGGTGAATCTTTTAGCATTGCACACGTTGCCTTATCAGATGGGAAATCGCCTGTGATTACTATTTATAGAGATCCGGCAAAATTATGTCAGAAAAGGCAGCTTCAGGTGGCTTTACATCCGTCGAAGTAGTAAAATTGCATCATGCATACACGCCAACAATTGTTTACGAAGGTGTTTGTAAGGCTTTACGAAGGTGTTTGTAAGGCATGGATGCTAATGGTTGTTTGGATACCTTAAAACAACTACTTAGAGATTTGCTCAATCCTCCAACTCTCATTTGTTAAACATTTAACTTGTGTATAGATATGTGTAATATGTATTAAAACATATATTTTTCACTTCTCACTTTACACCTTTGCATAATAAATTCGTCCCAATTTTATAGAATACATTTTTTTTGTTTTGTTTTGCAGTTGTTTTTTTGTGAAAATTTCAAAAGGTGCCTTGATTGGTTCTCGATAGCATTCTTACAATTGGTTTTCAAAGATAAGCAAACAAAACCCAAGAGTAAAATCCTAAAAACAAAACATAAAATAAAGATAACTTGCCTCCCACGAAGCGGTTGTTTTTGCTTGAGTTACCAGCTTGACTCCACCCTTATTTATAAGGTAAATAGGGTGTCCATCCCCACACTTAAAATTAAATGCGAGTGGTACTAGTGATACACACCAACATGGTGTAAGTATGCCACAAGAGAGGAAAATATTAATTGTAAATTATACCTGAATTGAGGTTTTCATTTCCTTCCTTACCATGTCCTGTTCGGTTGATAAATGAGATCGTTTGAACTCTTCTTCACGTTAATGCCAAATTTGTTGAGGAATGAATAGACTCGTCGTGTGTTCTTTGATCTCCATAAATGATGAAAAGGGGTCTTCATCAAGCAACCTTTCGAGCTCCTCTTCATTCTTAATTGGATTAAAGGTAACATACTCCTCTTTCATGATAATATACACTCGATCCACAAAATCTTCTTCACATTCATCAACCGAATCCTCCACTTGGCCAACATCCCCGTACTCTTCAAATTCAGCTTCATGCGCATCATGAATATCCTCTTCTCTTTAACTTATCCTATTAGTTAAGCTACCCAAAAACTATTTCGTTCTCTTGGCGTTTTCTTCTCTTTCTCTGAATAAGTCATCCAAGATTTCTTCTATGCTTAACTCCTCTTGTTCTGGTAAAGGAATCGGTGGGCATGGTGATTGATGGTAAAACTGGGGTGTGTAATCATAAGTGGGATAACGTGAACTACATTTCCTCTTAGATCTCTCTCCTTTGTGTAATTCGAACTCCTCCATAGTCATTTGGTCAATATCAACATCACAACTTGGGTTCTTAGATTTTGCTAATTCATATGCCTAGTACTCCTCCATGGTCATGTTATCAATGTCGACCTCTTCATTCTCGTAGGGATATGACATCGCAGAATTGGTAGGTTCGACTACCAACAATCAAGTGGTTTCATTCAAGAGTTTTGATCAATGATAATAAGGTATTTTCGTTAATTATTGATAATTATGGGGCTAGGAACTTCATGTCGAGAAAATTGGTCAATTACTTTAATTTTCCTATAGAAACTTGTTTGGTTGGAGGTCATGAGGTTTGTAGGATCCCGATATCTATTGGTAAATTCTATAAGGAGAAGGTAATTTGTGATTTGGATGACATGGAAGAGTGTCATATTCGGTTGGGAAAATCATGGCGTTGCAAAGTTCAAGGTTTTTATGATTTAAAGCGTAATCTCTACCTTTTCTTATAGGAAGGAAAGAGAATTGTGATGATTCCATCCGAATACCAAGTACATGTACCAATGGCTGAGGTTAAGAACGAAGAAGAGATATTGAAGGCCTAGTTTGTAGATGAACAAGTTGAGAAAATCCAAGACCTTCAAAGTTATGAACAACATGAAGACAAGATTTCAACTTTAGTGTTGGAAACAACAAATAAAGTTGGTACCTTGAAGACTTGTGCAGGAAAAGTTGTGGGTTTTAATAATGATGAAGACGTGAAGGTTGTTAATACAAATATCGTCTAAAAAACGTTATTTATATTTTACGATCTTTGCTATATTTTGTTAACGACAATTATAAACTTTATTCATATGACCCATTATTATAAACTCTCATTGCAAACACAGAAACAAAACTGTCCTCTCAAACCGAAAGCTTAGAATATTATACCTGGTTTCATTTGTAGTTTAAGCTCTTTCATTAAATAAAGTAACATATTTAGAACTTAGAGTAATGTTCTTATATGAAAAGTGCAAGGTTCCCTGAAGTTAGGAAAATCAGTAGGGTCTGTAGTTTCACTAAATATATAATGTAGAGCAAGAGAGCTGCTTCTTTGTGCAAAGAGTTTTACAAAGTCTCAGATAAGATTTATATATTTTAATATTAATTTTGTATATTTGTGTGATTGTTATTACAGGTGCGGGCTGAAATAGTTTATCGTCTGAATATTGGAAAGTCATCTTTAATTAATTGCTGCGTCGTATGTGCTCAGTAGCTCACGGACTAGGTGTAACAAGAGTACTTAAGTACGATATTGGTTACTTATGCAGTATTATGTTTATTATATAGGTGGCAAGTCGAGCGTTTAGGCAGGTTGGTATCTGTTGAAGTAAAACCTTGCGGATAGGTCCCACTTCTAAGCTTCGTCCTTCGGATGGGATCCTGCGGACTTCGTTCGTTCCTACACAAGAAGAACACGCGTCAGGCTCGCCCCGGGTTCGATCCCAGGACCAACCTCCGGCGTGAGAGTAAGTATTTGGCCAACAAGAACAGTGATATCGAAGTAATGATGGTAGGTGTCAAAATTGAATGCCTATCATAAATGAGGTGTGGGTATTTATACTACCCACACTTACTGTACCTGTTCACCTTGGGACCACGCGAGTTGACCTATGTCTGACCTATAAAGTAGGTGTCAGACCACGTGGGAGATACAATCCCGGGAAATCTGGGATGTCAGTGGCAGATGAGACAGTTTACTGTAGACGGCGGCGGTCTGTTCTGTATATATATCTAAAGGTCCGAGACAGTCCGGAGGATCCCTGGTGTTCGGACACCGGAGCATGGTCCGGACGAGCATAACGTCCGGACACATACACCAACATGTCCCCCCCAGTATTGTAGTATCGGTTGAAGATCGATAGTGCAATACTTTATTAACACCTTCATGCATTTTGGCACATCCTGGTTCGGTCATGCCGTCCGGATCTCGTCCGGACACATACACCAACATGTCCCCCCCAGTATTGTATTACTAGTAGAAGACTAGTAATATAATACTTTGACGAATGTGTTGTGGTTTATTCTTTTGTATTTTTCGGATGTGTCTTTTTATTTCTGCGTCCTCGTCCCTATTTCAATTGTATACTCCGTCCGAGCAAACCCTATGTATGAATTATGTAGGTGTCGGGTCGGAGTTTAAAAGATTCGTCTCACCTTGATGGGCTAATTTAATTGCAGGCCCATGGGCCGAGCAAAGCAGTTCTCTTTCTAGTGAAATATCGGCACGCCACGCGTATGCTGACCGTGGGTATCTAACGTTCCATATTTTGCCACGTCAGCAAGTGACAGGCTGACTTGGCACTTTTCGATTGTCTTTATGTCTTTCCCTATATATATAGGTTTGGCCCTTATAAGAGCTTTTTTGTTAACTGTGTGTTTACTTACCTCATCGTCGGTGTTTGTATATTTTGCACAATTTGCTCAACCGTTGAGAAGTCCGAGAGGTGCGTTACCTTACTCTTTTGTAATTATCTTTAGCACTTGTTCCATCGGCATCCTTTTAGATATGACCGCTGAGATGAGTGAACAGGGGGACTTCCCATTGGTAAGTAGACTTGGGCCTCAACCTAGCAGGGTAGCACCTAAGTTTGACATGCATGTACATACTTCTAAGTTGACGCAAGGTGAGCTGGACCGGGTGGTTGAGGAGTTCGGAATTCCTTTGGATTTGCATCCGGTGCTTCCTCCGCTGGGTATGACCATGGACATGTTGCCGGAGAATAAGATTGGTGTTTATGTTCAGCAACTGAGGACGGGAGGTGTCAGGATTCCTTTCTCTACTTTTTTGCTAGCGGTGATAGGATATTTTCGTGTACATTTTTCTCAAGTGGTTCCGATAGGATTTAATAGGGTCACTATGTTTGAAATCCGATGCTATAGTCTGAACGTGGTGCCGACTGTTCCCCTCTTCATGGTTTTTTATAGGTTGTGCAAGCAGGGGCATTGGTTTTCTTTTGAAAGCCGGGCGGGAACGAAAGCCTTAAAATGTTTTAAGGAAGTGTTGACCGGGCTAAAGAATTGGAAGGGTCATTTCTTTTTGATAGATCGGAGGGCGATACCGCATGGTATGCCGTGGAGGCATAGGGACTCTAAAGTTACCGATGATTTTCCTGTGGTTTACTCTGAGAGGGACGCTGAGAAAGTTGCGGAGAAGGTTATCTTCTTGAGGAAGCCTTCGGATGCTATCTTATGGATGGTGGGGCTTAGTAGAGTTTTCGAGTACCCCGGGTACAAGGGCGCTTTAAAGGATGCCGATGGGCATGGTAAAACAGATTGCTTTAGCCGTCATTCGCAGGATTTGCTTGTTTATTGGTTTGACCTTAGGTTGTTTTGTTGTTTTTGTAGTTCTTTCCATGACAGAGTATCTGGAGCTTCCAGTGGAGGTTGACGTGGATGTTGGTAGGGGAGATCCTCTTGAGGAGGGGAGTGAGAGACCGATGAAAACCACCGAGCCTTTGGTAGCAGGGAGTGTCGTGCCCAAGACCACTCCTATACAGAAGGTGGTTGAGAAAGCGGATTTGAACGTGTTAGCTGCTAGAGAGGAGAAGGAGAGAAAGAAGATGGAAACCGAGGAGAAGAAAAGGAACGCCGAGGGGCCATCAGAGACTACTACTTCCCGTAAGAAGAAGAAAACCAAACGGCAAGATGACGAGCAATCTGACCGAACTATCGATGCCTCTCCCCTTCGTCGTATTGAACCGCAAGTTGAACCGCAAGTTGTTGCCAATGTTGCGCTGAATCAGGGGGAAGGAAGAGGACCGGAGGAGCAGGTTGTGGGTGAAGGAAATGAGCATGAGCACACTGCTGAGACTAATCTTGAAGGTCAAACGGCTCAGGATACTCATATGGAAGAGCAACCATCTTCCGACGGTAAGGGATATGCTTTGGTACCTCTTCCTCCTCCTTTTTGTATATATGTGCTGTGTTTTATGTCTTCCCGTTGATTTTACAGATCATTCGGATCATTCCATGCACTCCCCGCCACCTTCTACGGTGCATCCGTCACCCGGAGAAGGTAAAGCGAACTTGTCTTGCTATATTGACTCGTTATGTCCTTGTTTTTGTTGAGTGACTTCTGACATTGTCTCAGATGAAGGCTCTTTTGAGGGAGAAATTTTTTCCCCCGGCTGGTCTCTTCCCAATCATGTCCGCTTGGACTCTTACAGGGCTTGTCTGGAGTTGCTGGCACATCTTACACCTCCTGCTGAGAAGATTGCGATAGAAGGGTTGACCGATAGTCAGCTGGTTCATCGGTCGTATGAACAGGCCGGGGGTGGGATTGCGATGCAGGCCGAGCTACTTCGTCGCTTCAACCAATTGCTCGGAGAGCACAGGGAGCTGGACAGGACATATAAAGATAGCATGGTGCGGAGCATGGCAGATATGTGCGGTTGGTTGAAGAGTTTGATGTCCTCAAGCAAGAATTGGCTGATGTGAGAGCTGGTATGTCGGAGCGAGAGGAGGAACTAGCAGTTCGGCTGGCTGGGATGGAGAAAGAAAGGGATGATTGGAAAAGAACAGCTGAATCTCATGTTGAGGGTGTTAAAAGGTTGGAGCAGGAGATGGCGTGTTGGGTCATGTAAAACCCAAGAATGCTTCGAACATGATTTGGACACAAATTAACTAAGTGTTAACTTAAACCGAGAACAATTCAAGTCACTGAGAGAACAGCCTCTCAGTGAGTCATCTTCAGGATGCTTAAGGCGAATTCAAGAAGAAGGATTCACTACTCAGGAAGGCGGTACTCCCTGAGTAGGACTTAAGCCAAAGAAGAAGATGATGGATTCAGTGAGTATTGGATAAGAGCTCACTGAACCCCAGTCTCCTCAACCAACAAAGTGATTGAATGACTGAGGAACCAACGCCTGAAGAAAAGGCGGGAACAATAGGGAAAAGATCTGAGAAGATAAGAGTGTAAACCCAATACTCTTCTCTTGTCAGACTCAACCTTCCCTATTGCGGCTAAAAGTCATGGAGTGTCAGCCAACAACTCCCAAAGACTTATTTAGCCCTTTCCTATTGGTTCTTGGAAATAACAATTACTATTTGTAATTGTCAGACACGCAACCTCAACAACTTGTATTATATTTAATCACTTATACTTAGAATACTTGTGTATAAATAGAGCAACTGTGAGAGAAGTTAAGGTGTGCTTTGTATAATTAAAGTCTTGAACTTTTACAAAGGAACTTCTCTCCTACAAAGAGTATACAACTCACTGAGATAGCTCAGTGGGTATATTGTTACCACTCAAGCAAAACTTGAGTTTCGATAGGAGACACCCCATACCCTTGTCTATTCAATCCCAAGTGTTTGTTCCGCAAAACACTTGGGTATAGATTCTTGGAATTATTTCTAATAAGAATTTAAACGTTGAAAAATATTGTTGTTTTTACATTCACGTTTTATAACTGTTAGAATAATCCTTAAACATTGTATTAGTCATTAACACCAATAGATTAACTTTCTAGTTAATTCTAATCGTGTAAAGGGACCAACAAGTGGTATCAGAGCCTCTGGTTTATAAAATCTTTTAAACTAACCAAGAGTGCTCTAGGTTTTTAAAACCAAGATCCTACTATGGCTGATATCAATGTACCCCAGCTAGTCGACAAAAAGGGTGGCAGCTACTCAGCTGTTGCACCCAGACTTGAAACTGGGAAATTTAGCAAATGGAAGAAGCGTATGATTTGCTATCTTACTGGTATGGAACCCTACTACATCACCTGTATCAGGGATGGCCCATTTGTCCCTAAGACTGGCACAGGGCTAAACAAGCCTGAAGCCCAATGGACCATAGATGAGAGGAGGGTGGTCAATCAAGACCAACGCCTGAAAAGCATCCTTATATCATGTCTTCCTGACGATATAATGGAATCAGTCATCAACTGTCTAACAGCCAAGCAAACTTGGGATGACTTGGTAAACAGCTTTGAGGGTCCCTCAGATACCAAGGAAAATAGGGTCATGGACCTTAAACTTGAGTATAATACTTTCAGGGCAAAGGACTCTGAAAGTCTCTCACAGACCTACACCAGATACAAAACTTTGATAAATGAATTATCAAATGATGGTGTTGTACTGACCAAACATGAGACAAATGTTGGCTTTGTCAACAGTCTCCCTGAGAAGTGGCTCAACTTCTCACAAGGCCTGAGGAATGCTAACCACATTCAGACCCTCGAGCTCCCTGAAATTTATGGGAAGTTTGTCTATGAAGACAACTTGATCTCAAGGAGATACCCTGACTCAAAAACACATGAGTCCAAAAAGGCCTTAACCTCAACACCCATATCAACTGCTTTCTATTCTAATGGTGTTGTGCAGGATACTCAAGAGGTTTCTGAAGAAGAAATTGATGAAAGGACTGATGAGGAATACCTGAATGACCTGAACTTGGAATTCCAAGAGAGGGCACTCCTTGCTAGTTCAAAACGTTTCATCAAAAGAAATCAGTCCAACTTTACAAAATCAAAAGCAAATGAAACCACTGAATGCTTTAAATGTGGTAAAAAGGGTCATTTTGCTAAGGACTGTTATTCTAAAACTTTCTCAGAACCCTCTTACAAATTTTCAGGAACTAGCAAGTTTCAACCTAAAATATTTCAGTCCACCCAACAATACCAAAACAAGGGTCAAAAGGATTTTGAAACAAAATATAGGAATGTCAAAGCTAAACTTGCACTTCTTGAAACTAACCCCATATTGTCTCTGGCTGCTCAAACATCTAAACCTATTCAGACAAAGAACAAGGTTCTATTAGCTGAAGCATATGATTGGGATGATGAAGAGGTTTCCTCGGATGAGGAAATAAGAGTTAGTGCACTGATGGCACTTTCTGAAGAGGATCAGGTGGCTGTAGGAAAAGGCCATGCTAGAAATGGAGAGTGGGTCAACATCACCATGAAAAAGGTTAATACTTTACTTTCTATGGATGATGATTCTGATTGGAAGTCTTACATGAATTACATTTGTGTTGATTTAAAGTTTGTTGAAGAACAAAGGCTTAACTTGCTTTCAAAATATAACATTATTGTGTCAGAATTGAATAAATGTAGAGATGAACTGCTTGTACTTAAGCAAGCCAAACTAGAAACAATAACTCTACAAATTCAGAACACTGAGATTTTGAAACAAAACCAAGTCCTTCAAACTGAACTTAACAAAGAAAAGGCTATCATTCAAAGCTGGACCAAGAAGAACCCTAAGGTTTTTGACACTATGGGATTAATCTCTCAGAAAACCATTGGCATTGACCCTCTTATGGTTGATCCAATTGTGTGTCAAAATGAATTAAACTTTGTTCCAGCTGGCATATCTTTTGAGCAAGAAATGCTTCCCAAGTCAAATGACTGGATTGTCAGGGACAACCCAGTCAGTAAGTTACCAAACTTTGAGACTGGAAAGATCTTGCTTCCTGAAAATCAGGCCTTGAAAAATATGCTAGGACTCACTGAAAAACTCAGTAAGCTTGAACTCACTGAACCACTCACTGAGTCCTTGGATGAGTCTGAATCAGAATCATACCCTCCACTTCCTCCACTGAATACCCTTCAGGGTGCTAAACCTAACCTAGGCCTCCCACCTATGGTCTTCTCACCACACTCTCCTAAGGAGAGATCAGGAAGGGGAACAACCATCCTGAAAAGAGCAAACCTTGATGTCTCAGTAAATACTGATGACTCATCAACTTCAGTCCCTTCTGAAGAAACTACCCAAAGCCCTGACTCAAAAATTGATCAGTTGGCTGAAATGGTCAGGAAGCTAGGAGAAAAGATTGACTCTTCTGAGAAATCTTCTCAATCCAAGAAGGAACAAAAACCAACTTCCTCAAAGACCAAACCCAAGCCCACCAAACCACTGAAAAGATGTGAGCTATGCAACTATACAAATCATCTCACTGATGATTGCTATAGAGTCCTTTATTGCATGATTTGCAAAAAGGAAGATCACAGGACCTCTGATCATAAACAATGCTCAGTCATGTCAAACTTTTCAGGACTCAAGGCTCAGTGCCTGAACTATCCTTCTGATTCTAAGCAGAAACAGAAGCAAAAGGCCAAGCCTTTTCCTCCCTGCCCTTTGTGTGGATTTAATGACCACCATCCTGACGATTGTCAATATGACAAACATGGTGAATCTAGTGGAAGCTCCACTCAGAAATCCTCAGGAAAAGACAAGGTCATTCAGTCAAAAAGAAGAATGAAGCAATCCTCTCAGACTACTGAGGCTAACCCTACTACCAAATGCAAAACATGTGGTAGCTCAGTCCACTCAACCACTGACCATGAATCAATTAATACCTTCATAAGGACCTACAATACCAAACCCTCCATGAAATGGAGTCCTAGAAAGAACTGACCTAGTTTACTATTTGTGCAGAAACATGCTAGGAATCCTGTTTGGCATCTAGATAGTGGATGTTCAAGGAGCATGACTGGTGTTAAGGAGTGTCTGCACAAATATGTGGAAGAACCAGGACCCAAAGTGATATTTGCTGACAATTCATCATGTCTCACTGAAGGTTATGGTTCAGTTAACTGCAATGGTATTGTCTTTACTAGGATAGCATATGTAAATGGTCTTAAGTATAATCTGATCAGTGTCAGTCAACTATGTGATGCTAAGTACATAGTTCAGTTTGATGATAAGCAAGGAACCATCTTCAATGCAAATAAGGAAATTGTCCTCATTGCACCAAGGAGACAAGATGTTTATGTATTAGACATGTCAAGTCTAACTCAGGATGGAACATGTCTCTTTGCTAAGGCCACTGATGCACTCAACTGGCTTTGGCATAAGAGACTAACCCACCTGAACTTTAAGAACATTAACAATCTTGTAAAACAAAACAAAGTCCTTGGCTTACCATCACTTGTGTTTTCTAAGGATAAACCATGCTCAGCTTGTGAAAAAGGTAAACATCACAGAGCATCCTTTAAAACCAAAACCAACTTTTCCATCAGGAACTGCCTACATCTTCTTCATATGGATCTATTTGGACCTGTCAGTCCAAGGTCTATTAACCATGAGAAGTATACTCTGGTCATAGTGGATGAATACTCAAGATACACCTGGGTATTCTTCCTGATCAAAAAGAGTCAGGCAGCTGAAACAATCATGTCCTTTGTCAGGAACATTGAAAATCAAAATGACATTAAGGTCAAACAAATTAGAACTGACAATGGGACTGAGTTCAAAAATAATGAACTTGAATGTTTCTGTGATGAGAAAGGTATTTCCCAAAACTTTTCCTCTCCATACACACCTGAACAAAATGGTGTTGCTGAAAGGAAAAACAGAACACTCATTGAAGCTGCCAGGACAATGCTATGTGGATCAGTCCTTTCCAACCATTTTTGGACTGAAGCAGTCAAAACTGCCTGTTATACACAAAACAGATCCATAATTGTCAAGAGACATGGGAAAACCCCATATGAGTTATTCAAAGGAAGAATCCCTGACATCAGCTACTTTCATGTCTTTGGGTGTCCTGTGTTTATTCATAATCACAAGGATCACCTAGGAAAATTTGATGCAAAAGCTGATGATGGATACTTCCTAGGATACTCACTTGTCTCAAAAGCCTTCAAAGTGTTCAACACAAGGAGACAGCAGACTGAGGAAACATTTCATGTTACCTTTGATGAGAGCACTGATACAATCAGGTTCTCAACTGCCTCAGTAGAAGAAATAGGAATTGATAATTCTTCTAGATATCCTCCTGATGAATATCTGTCTGAAAACAATTCTTCTACCCAGTATCAAGATGATGCTAACCTCTCCTACTACATTATCCCTCACAACCTACCAAACCCAACCATCACTGAGTTTGTTGAAGCACATACAAGAACTGATGATATCCTTCAGTCTGAACAAAATACTCAGGACCCAAACAATCTCAGTGATGACACAACCCACTTAGACACACAAGAAAATGGAAATCTTGTGTCCAATCCTGATCATACCCATCAGGCTTCTACAAGTTCTAACCCACTCCCAAGACCTCAGGATAGTTGGACCAGATCTCAGGATATAGAACTTGTCAATATCATTGGTGAGCCTTCTGAAGGCATGCTTACAAGAAGCATGGCTGCTGAACTGAGAGCAGCCTCATCCAACGAATGCCTATTTGTGGACTTCATTTCCACAATTGAACCCAAAAGTGTTAAAGAAGCACTTAAACATCCAAGTTGGGTTCAGGCCATGCATGATGAACTAGAACAATTTGACAGAAACAAGGTAATGACCTTGGTCAAATGTCCTGAGAATGTCTCAGTCATTGGCATGAAATGGGTATTCAAAAACAAAACTGATGAAAATGGCATAGTCATTAAAAACAAAGCCAGACTTGTAGCCAAAGGCTATAATCAACAAGAAGGCATTGACTATGAAGAAACATTTGCACCAGTAGCAAGGATGGAAGCCATCAGGATCTTCCTTGCTTTTGCTACATACATGAACTTCAAGGTGTACCAAATGGATGTCAAAAGTGCATTCCTAAATGGATCACTGAAAGAAGAAGTTTATGTTGAGCAACCTCCTGGATTTGAAAGCCATGAGTCTCCTGATCATGTCTATAAGCTTAACAAAGCCCTTTATGGACTGAAGCAAGCTCCCAGGGCATGGTATGAGACTCTCTCAGCCTTCTTAATCCAAAACAAATTTGTCAGAGGTAAGATAGACAACACATTGTTTATCTATAAGACAAATAATGATGTCATACTAGTACAAGTGTATGTTGATGACATCATCTTTGGCTCAACAAGTTTCAAACTTTGCAAACAATTTGAAAAACTAATGGCAAAGAAGTTTGAAATGAGCATGATGGGGGAACTGACATACTTTCTTGGTCTTCAGATCAAGCAGACTGATAGAGGAACCACTATCAGTCAAGAGAAGTATGTAAAGAATCTACTGAAGAAGTATGATCTCAGTGACTGTGCCTCAGTCAAAACTCCCATGGCTCCCCCAAACAACCTTGGTCCTGACCTAACTGGTAAACCAGTCAATCAAACTCTCTTTAGAGGAATGATAGGATCACTGATGTATCTACTTGCATCAAGGCCTGATATCCAATTCTCAGTATGTCTATGTGCCAGATATCAATCTAACCCAAGAGAATCTCATGTCACTGCTGTGAAAAGGATATTCAGGTACCTGAAGGGCACTCCTAACCTTGGATTATACTATCCAAAGTGCTCAGGACTTGATCTCAAAGGATACTCAGACTCTGACTATGCTGGATGCAACATGGATAGAAAAAGCACATCAGGCTCCTGCCAAATTCTAGGTGGGAAATTAGTCTGTTGGAGTGCTAAGAAGCAACAATCAGTTGCCCTATCCTCAGCTGAGGCTGAATATGTTGCTGCAGCTAGTTGCTGTGCAAATGTACTCTGGATGAAAAGTCAACTCAGTGACTATGGAATTCAGTACAAGATGGTACCCATCTTTTGTGACAACACAAGTGCAATTGCAATCTCTAACAACCCTGTTTCTTCATCAGAGAACAAAACATATTGATATCAGATATCACTTCATCAGGGACCATGTCATAAATGGTGACATTGAATTACACTTCATTCCTACTGAATATCAGTTAGCTGATATCTTCACCAAACCTTTGGATGAACCAACCTTCACAAGACTGAAAGCTGAATTAGGAATGTTGGATATAGAAATCAGTCCACTGACTAATTTTTTTCTCTTCCAACAAAAGTGAAAATTCTTAACATCTCAGGTCCCTGACTCAATATGTATATCAGTGAAAACATCTCACTGAATCATCATCCTCAGGAACTAAACCCAAGTTCCTGAATCCTTGTCTCAGGAATCAATCCTCATTCCTGAATCATCAGTGACTAAACCCAAGTCCCTGAAAACCAATCACTGAATGAAAAGTCATTCAGGACCCTGAAAAGGACATTAAATACTAACTTAAATGCTCTAAGTATCTAGTTAGTAAATGTCCGAGGTTGGTAACTGAACACATATTTAATTCAAGAATATTTGTTCTTTTTAGCCTTTCTGGCTTCCACCTATGGGCCACCACATTCCCACTTGGCATTAAATGCCTCTCCAATCACATTTCAAATATGTGATGACTCATCTCTGCAAGTTGCACTTTTGCAGAACTGCTCAACTGTTCACCTCGACTGTTGCGCTAAACCAGGAAAGTGGAGTGTTGGCATTAAATGCGGATCCCAAAACTTATTATTCAAATCAATTTCCAAATAATTTTTTTTGAATAAATAACGATTTGCTCAAATGACCAAAACACCCCCATCTCCTCTTTCCTATAAATACCCCAACCAGACGAATACATACACACGTTTTTATAGAATTTTAAGCAAAACTCTGCCATTTTTTATTCTCAAAAACAAATTGTGTGTGCATTCTTAAGCTTTAGAACCCCTTTAACCTTAGTCAAACCCAGACTTACCCATAAATGGCTTCTTCTAAAGCTGTGAAATATGCCCCCAACGTGGATTTCACAATGGAGGGTGTAGACCTAACCAAAAATAATGTGGTGGGAAATTTCTCATATCCACAAATCTACCCAGCCTACAAGGACGTTATGAAATATCTTCGTAATTGTTTTCTTGCAAAGGCTTTCACCCATACCCCCTCAGTCATCTATCATGACTATTTGAGGGAATTCTGGTGTACGGCTGTGGCAACCAGCCCCAAAGACACCAAAGAGTCAATCATCACCTTCACGGTGATGAATGGGAGTAGAACCCTCTCCTTTGACTACTCAGCATTCATCAAAGCCACAGGCCTTGACTTTGCTGAAGCCTTTTCTCCCAACCCTACTGATCAGGACATAAAGAATGAACTGATCTTTCTTGCACCCCATGACCCCAGACGTCCAGGAATGTCTGTGGGAGGCTTACTGGAAAAGGCTCCAGTAGTCAAAACATGGTTCCACCCTATTTGGAGGATACTGATGACATTTGTCATTCAGGTCCTGGGTGGAAACAAATCCTCTACGGAACAGTTGAACTCATCACAACAATTGATGTTGTTCAGTCTCCTTGAGGGTACAAAAATAGACATCGGAGGAATAATCTTCCGAGACCTCGTTGCTAAGCTCTCAGGAAAACATAGGCAAAGGCACATGTCCTATCCTAGATTTGTTTCCTGTGTGCTTCAGGACCTACTCGGTTCTGACTATGTGAGGACTGATGCAGAAGGTACGAAGCCTGAGGTACTGCACAAGTCAAACTTCACTAGTAGCATCAGTGAGGTTACACATATTGCCCTGACTGAATACATGCAATCAGTCATTCAGGGTAATGACGCTATCTCTCCAGTTCCTTCACCGACCAAAAAGGTGAAGAAGACTAAGAAGGGTCAGTCCAGCCAGGTGGTTAGACCCAAGCCACTCGCCACTGAGACTGATCCTCAAAACCAACTCAACCTCAAAAAGAGGTTGAAAAAGGCCGAGACCTCTGAGACACCCATTTCTGAGACCCTCTTGACCTCAAAACAAAGGCCAACGGAAGTCACTGAGCAATCATCCTCAGTGACCTCGGGCACTCCCATTCCACATGGTCCAACTGACATAAACAAGTCAAGGGATCAGGAAGCATTCCCCCCTCACATCCCGATGAAGGTACTGATAAATCACAATCAGTGCCCAAGGGAGGAAAGGGTCCTGAACCCTCGGTAGGGCAGCACCACCCTACTGGGAAGAGGACCCACACCCCCTCACATCCCGATGAAGGAGCTGTCAAAAAACAATCAGTTCCCAAGGGAGGAAAGGGTTCTAAATCCTCGGTAAGGCAGCACTACCTTACTGAGAAGGGGACCCACCAACACTCACATCCCGCTAACGTTCCTGAGCAATCACCCTCAGGATCTCAGGGAGAAAAGGATCCTAAATCCCCTGAAGGACAGAACAATCCTGATGGGAAGGGGGTCCACAAACTCTCACAATCAGTACCTATTGATACTACTGAAAAGCACCCATCAGTAGTTGAAGGTGCTAAGGGGGACAAAGACTCAGAGGGAAAGAAACAACCCGCTGATATGGAACCCATCAACCCCTCAGGCGGATCCAGTCTTTCAGGAACTGCCCCCAAAAGCCAGGCTGGTGTTACCCCAGTTATTATGGCTAGTCAGGCTGAGACAACCCACTCAGTTATTATGACAAAGGGGTCAGGACCTGACCAAACCGAAGGCAAATCTTTTTATAAAGAGGAGCCGGTTGATTTTTTGGGTATTGAGTCCATGGGGGACTATCAGGCCTTTATGGAGTCTGATGAAGAGCTCAGGGAAGAGAGTGAAGAAGAAATTTTTGAGGCAGGAGAGGATATGGAAACTGATGTACAACCTGAACAACCTGAACCATCACATCAGCCCTCTCCAAGCCAGAGTGAAGAGTCAGGCTCTCAATATTCTGATTCATCTACTGACATTCTCCAGAAGTATGATAACTCTCTTCCCCTCACTGAAAGAAAGTTGGTCAAATTCCTACTGAAGACCAACAATGCTCTTTTCACTGGTCTCACTGATGAGATGTTTGATCAACACACTGAAGCAGCTGTTCACTATGCCAACCTGAAGGCAGATGTTGAAAGTTTTCATGAAGATGTGATCGAAATCCAATCAGACACCAAACATTCCCTGACAGCTATTGATCTTCATTTCCAGAAGTTCAATCTTTCTCTTGAAGGCATCACCAAAAGCCTCGGTACTATTCAGTCAGCTGTTAAAGATGACCCCATACTCACTGAAAAGATCCTTCAAGCTGCTGAGACTTATCAGAAGCAGTCAGCTGAAATCCATGATCTCTTCAGCTTACTAAAGGATTCTAAACTTCAGGGTCTTACTACCTCCTTGGACTCACTCAGAACTTCCATGGGTCATCAGGAAAAACATCTTAGTACTTGGGCACAATCTTCAACATCCTTGGCATGGTCTCTTGGGTCAAGGATGTCAGGCATCGAGGCTTCTCAGGCTTCTCTGGCAGATCAGATCTCAAGTCTTCAAAAAGACACCTCGGACATCAAATCAATGATGACTGAGATCTATCAGGCCTTCAAAGGTCCTACCGCTCCAGTGACTCCAACTCTTGCTATCACCATGGCTCAAGCAACAGTTGAGGGGGAGAAAGACACTGGAGTCTCCAGCCAAAGCCAACAACCTCCTTCTCACACTGAGGAAGACATTCCTGAAGCCTCTTCCTCCCATCAAGATAAAGGCAAAGGCATTCTCACTGAGCCTGAGCCTCAACCAGCACCTATCACGGTTGCAAAGGATCCTGAATCTCCACTCAGGATCCCATATGAAATTGATGGAGTTCTTTACCACTTCTCAGCCGATGAACTCAGTACTTATCTTCAGGAAGAGGAGGCAAAGAAGAAGTTGAAGGAAGAGGAGAAGGCAAGCAAGTCTGCCTTAATCAAGGTTGTTCATGAAGAGGCTGAGAAAATTGGTCTTGAGGCTAAGGATCTCTCAGGAAGAGAAGGTGGTATGACCTTTGTGAAAGCTCAGTCTGAGGAAATGACCACTCTCAGGCAGAAAAGGGAGGAAAGAGCCAAAAGGGCTGAAGAGATCAGGCAGAATAGGATTAAGAAATATCAGTGGTATATGACTGAAAGGATGAAGCCAGAACCAATCACTGATGTTCATATTCAAAGAAACACCAATCCTGCCGTTGTCACTGTCTACAGAGGTGCTGACAAGAGAAACTTTGACGTTCATTCACCTTTCAGATTTGCTGACTTTGGGATTACTGAATTGGACGAGTTGGGTCCATTAATAGCAAAGAAATCAAATGTTGTGGTCCCTAATCTGATGAAGTCATTGAGTCTGAGGTATGAAAGATTGGCAGCAGCACCTCAGGAACTTGGCATTCAATCTCTTCTCCCTGAATCTGCACAACCTGCTTCCTCTCAGTCTTCTTCAAGGAAAAGAAAGAAGATAGAAGCTGAGCCTGAGATCAAGATTCCTGGTCTTGACTGCAATAGGGCTCTCCCTGAAGGTGTTCCTTTCAGAAACAATATGGTCATTGAACAGCCTGAAAGAGGGTTGTTCTTCATTGATGAGTTTGGTGACAAAGCCTTCCAGAGGTGGAGTGATATAGATCTATCAGGGATCAAAGCTATGCTAGGCTTTCTAATGATGGCCTCTCCACTCAAGAGTCCTGAGAATGTGAGGTTTTGTCATGACCTGAAAAGAAAAATCAATGAACATCCTGACCAACATGAGCTGCAGTCGAAGAAGCCCAAGCTTGAAGCCCTTGGAATCAAGTTGAACTGATGACTTGCCTGAATACCCAACACTATCCTTTTTTTGTACTTAGTTTTGTTAGGACTTGTAAATGATATTAATAAGATGATGTTTTTATTATTTCAGTGTCCTTATTTACATTCTAGTACATTCAGTATGAGCAGAAGTCGTTAGCTCACTCATATCTGATCAAAAAACACTTAGGAATAATTTATATCCAAATAGGGGGAGATTGTTGGGTCATGTAAAACCCAAGAATGCTTCGAACATGATTTGGACACAAATTAACTAAGTGTTAACTTAAACCGAGAACAATTCAAGTCACTGAGAGAACAGCCTCTCAGTGAGTCATCTTCAGGATGCTTAAGGCGAATTCAAGAAGAAGGATTCACTACTCAGGAAGGCGGTACTCCCTGAGTAGGACTTAAGCCAAAGAAGAAGATGATGGATTCAGTGAGTATTGGATAAGAGCTCACTGAACCCCAGTCTCCTCAACCAACAAAGTGATTGAATGACTGAGGAACCAACGCCTGAAGAAAAGGCGGGAACAATAGGGAAAAGATCTGAGAAGATAAGAGTGTAAACCCAACACTCTTCTCTTGTCAGACTCAACCTTCCCTATTGCGGCTAAAAGTCATGGAGTGTCAGCCAACAACTCCCAAAGACTTATTTAGCCCTTTCCTATTGGTTCTTGGAAATAACAATTACTATTTGTAATTGTCAGACACGCAACCTCAACAACTTGTATTATATTTAATCACTTATACTTAGAATACTTGTGTATAAATAGAGCAACTGTGAGAGAAGTTAAGGTGTGCTTTGTATAATTAAAGTCTTGAACTTTTACAAAGGAACTTCTCTCCTACAAAGAGTATACAACTCACTGAGATAGCTCAGTGGGTATATTGTTACCACTCAAGCAAAACTTGAGTTTCGATAGGAGACACCCCATACCCTTGTCTATTCAATCCCAAGTGTTTGTTCCGCAAAACACTTGGGTATAGATTCTTGGAATTATTTCTAATAAGAATTTAAACGTTGAAAAATATTGTTGTTTTTACATTCACGTTTTATAACTGTTAGAATAATCCTTAAACATTGTATTAGTCATTAACACCAATAGATTAACTTTCTAGTTAATTCTAATCGTGTAAAGGGACCAACATGGCGAAAAAGAATGAGGCTTTAGGGAAGGTTGAGGGGGCGAATAGGGATTTGCTTGCTGAGGTCGGGAGGTTGGAGATGGAGCGTCAAAATGTCGTGAAGGATCTCCTTCCGACTGCTTGTCAACGTTTGTTTTGCAGCTCTGAGTACAAGGAAAAGATGGGATGGGTTTATGGTTTGGCCTACACCGCAGGTTTCCTGGATGGTCTTGCTTATGAGCGTAAGAAAGACGATCACGAGCGACTTCTGGGTAAGTTTGATAAGCTTAACATGGAGGCCCCCCGTATCTGGAAAGCGGAGTATGTAAAGTTGTTTGATGCCCGGTATCCGTATATTCAGAAGCTTGCCGATTCGTACCGGATGCCGTTGAGTGACCTCATGAATCTGTTGCCCACTGCTGGTGCTCCTAAGTCGAAGCCTGTGACAGCCGCACCAGCTAAAAAGGTCGGAGAGTCTTCCGGGGCCAAGCACAATCCGGGTGAAGGTTCCTCTGTTGCTGAGAACGTTGCGGGTGAAGGCTAGTGGTTACTTTCTTTGTTTTTGTTTCGGATGAATGTAACGATGATACTTGTTGTGGATAAGTGCCGTGTAATAACTTACTTGTGATGGCTTGAAGACGTTGTTCTTATACTTGTTGGAATAATTTTTACTTAATTTGTTTGTATAAATATCCCGCTTATATGTGTTATTGATAACGAGGTGTTGTTTAAGTTGGCTTGTCCCGTTTGGAGTGTTTGGGACGTCGTATGGTATCCTTCTTTTTTTTTTTTTTTTTGGAAGTTTGGTGGCGTTGCTCTACTTTCGTTGAAACAGGCTTCTGAATAGATATATACATTTTTTTTTTTCGAGTGTGGTTGGAGTCCCGGCGTTCCAGCATACCGGTACTTATTCTGGCGTGAAGAAGGTCGTTATAAGCAGTTGTTCGCGACTAATGTTCTGCCTCCTTTTTTACTTGGTGAACCGGAGTGTGACACATCTCTTTTGTTTATCATCTTTATTCTAGTTTTTTTTTTTTTGTATAATCCGCTGTGTTTGTCGGGTGAAGCGATTTGACGGTCCGTTCCTGAGGGGAAAGTGTTTTCCACAATTCGAAGAATTTATATTCCGGAGTGATTTCGAGGGAGTGTTTTCCACAATCCGATGAAGTTATTATCCGGAGTGATTTCACGATCCACTCACGAGGGAGGGAGTGTTTTCCACGATCCGAAGAAGTTATTATCCGGAGTGATTTCACGATCCACTCACGAGGGAGGGAGTGTTTTCCACAATCCGAAGAAGTTATTATCCGGAGTGATTTCACGATCCACTCACGAGGGAGGGAGTGTTTTCCACAATCCGAAGAAGTTATTATCCGGAGTGATTTCACGATCCACTCACTAGGGAGGGAGTGTTTTCCACAATCCGATGAATGAATAATCCGGAGTGTTTTCACGATCCACTCCCGAGGGAGGGAGTGTTTTCCACAATCCGATGAATGAATAATTCGGAGTGATTTCACGATCCACTCCCGAGGGAGGGAGTGTTTTCCACAATCCGATGAATGAATAATCCGGAGTGATTTCACGATCCACTCACTAGGGAGGGAGTGTTTTCCACAATCCGATGAATGAATAATCCGGAGTGATTTCACGATCCACTCACTAGGGAGGGAGTGTTTTCCACAATCCGATGAATGAATAATCCGGAGTGTTTTCACGATCCACTCCCGAGGGAGGGAGTGTTTTCCACAATCCGATGAATGAATAATCCGGAGTGTTTTCACGATCCACTCCCGAGGGAGGGAGTGTTTTCCACAATCCGATGAACGAATAATCCGGAGTGTTTTCACGATCCACTCCCGAGGGAGGGAGTGTTTTCCACAATCCGATGAATGAATAATCCGGAGTGATTTCACGATCCACTCACTAGGGAGGGAGTGTTTTCCACAATCCGATGAATGAATAATCCGGAGTGATTTCACGATCCACTCACTAGGGAGGGAGTGTTTTCCACAATCCGATGAATGAATAATCCGGAGTGATTTCACGATCCACTCACTAGGGAGGGAGTGTTTTCCACAATCCGATGAATGAATAATCCGGAGTGTTTTCACGATCCACTCCCGAGGGAGGGAGTGTTTTCCACAATCCGATGAATGAATAATCCGGAGAATTTACTATCCGGAGTGACATGGCACCTGACATTTTATAACTGTAATACAATATTTCCGGGAAACGGAGAAGGTCATAAATTATTACAGATACTTAGAATGTTGGCTTACATTTTCCACAAAAGACAATTCCAAAATTAAACTTCATCATACATTCATTACAGTATCGTCTCCGTCGTCCGGTGTTGTGTTTTTTTTTTTGAATGAGGTTTTGAAGCCAAAGCCTTTACTGCGAAGGTTTTGGAGTCAAAGCTTCCTTGTTTGATTCTTCCGATATCCCATTCGTCTTCAAGCTGAGAGTATTATCTTCCTCGGAGGGTGCTTCTAGTCGATTTTTCTTAAAAACTTGGCATTCGGACTTGTCAGTCGGCTGTGTAGTTAAAGTTGCGATCCCTTTCGGGGTGGGGAACTTCAACATGTTGTGGCTGATCGAAGCGATAGCTCGGAGTTCCCCGAGACCAGCTCTCCCCAATATCATATCGTATGGTGACGGAGACTGTACGACGTAAAATTTTATAAACAGTTTCCTGTACTTTCCACGGCTGCCCAGAATTACCTTTAAAGCAACTTTACCCCTTGGCTTACTCCCTTCTCCTGAGAAACCCGTCAGGGTGGTGTGGGTTGCCTTGATCCTAGCCTTTGTTCCGGTGTTCAGTTTGTTAAAGCAATGTTCATATACGACGTTTACCGATGACCCACCATCCACCAGTATCTTCTCGACCAGACTTCCCTCGATACTGCCTTTCACAACAAGGGGTTCGTATGATAACCTTCCGAATGCGCACGGAGGGAAGGTTATTGGTGCGTTCATCCATTTCTTATTTCCATGTCTAAACCTCGGTTCCCGATCGTCAACCGAGCTTTCTATCAGATTAATCACTTTGGCTTTTCCGTTATCATTCTTCCTTTGTTGGTCTTTGTCTCTCTCCATCTCGCGTTGTCTTAGATCTTTCATGAGGTGGTCCAGCTTTCCGGATTCTAAAGCAAACATCAGTTGTTTCTTAAGTTGATGACAATCGTCGGTGATATGTCCTTTTTCCCTATGGTACTCGCAGAACTTGTCTAAATTTTCTTTTCTTACCCTGCCTCCAGTTGGGCGAGGGAGGGGTAAGTTCAAATGGTGCTTCGTGGAGAGAATTTCCCTAGGGGGCTTAGTTAACGGCCACAATCCATTGGGTCGTTTGGGAGGATCGTTGCGGCGGTAGTCCAAGAGGGGAAGATCGTTACGGGGGAAATCATTGCGAGGGTAGCTTCTGAGTGGTACTGCGTAGGGGTGATATGTGCCTTTCTGTTTGAAATCGTTTCGCCGATCCACTCGCGGTCTGTCATTTCTAAAACCCTGGGTTCCCTTCTTGTTTGAGTCGAAACCCTCGCCTTTCAGTAGTTCTGTACTACGGAATGCCTCTTCAGATCTTATGAAGTCATCTACCCTGGTAAACATTTCCGTGACCGTATGCGGAACCCTGTCGGAGAATTTTTTGGCAAGAGCTGGGCATTTGTGTGCACTCATGAAGGCCGAAATTCTCATAATCTCTGGTACACCGCTTATATAGCTTGCCTCATCTGTCCATCTCTCCTTGAATTCCGAAAGAGACTCATGAGCCCGGCGAATGATTTTTGTGATCTCTGTGGGTTTTTTATGCACTTTTTCCTGAGTGAAAACCTCGTGGAGAACTGTTCCCTTAGCTCGTTCCAACTATCAACACTTCCGGGCTCTAACCTTTCGAACCATCCACCTGCGGCCCCATCCAATGTTTGTTGAAACATGCGGCACCATACGGGCATCGGCCATTCACCCTGGTTCGCGGCCCCTGTGAATCTGGTGAGATGGTCGTTCGGGTCTGTCGAGCCATCATAAAACCTCATGTTCAACGGCATGGTGTGACTCGGCCCGGAGAATTCCACAATGCGCCGGGTGAATGGTGATCTCGACATTTCCTTAAAGGGTTTATGCAGATCATCATCCTTCCCCTTGTCCTTTACATGACTTGCATTCTCTTCGTCTTCAAAGTTTAACCGTATCGGCTTAAGAGCGCTTGCATTCAGCCTGTTGTGCTTTTTGATGAGTTCCGTCAGTGATGCCACATGGGCCGTAATCATTTCTCGAAGATCGGCGGAGTCTTCGCCCGGGCCTTCATTCGAATTTCGGATGTTACCTGTTTCGTCCCGGTTGTTGTTGGGTTGAAGGGTGCTGTCGGTTTCATTTAGGTTCTGGACATTATCGGTTTCGTATCTGTTGCCGGCGAGTGGTTGGGGAATATTGTCGGACTCGTTCGGGTCTAAGATATTATCAGTTTCGTATCGGTTGTTATTGTTTGTTTCGATCCTTCCGTCTCCGAAGCGAAGAGGAGTGAAGGAAGGACCAGCCATGTCAATGCTCTAGTAGATTGAATAGCGGGTCCCACGGATGGCGCCAATTTGTTGAAGTAAAACCTTGCGGATAGGTCCCACTTCTAAGCTTCGTCCTTCGGATGGGATCCTGCGGACTTCGTTCGTTCCTACACAAGAAGAACACGCGTCAGGCTCGCCCCGGGTTCGATCCCAGGACCAACCTCCGGCGTGAGAGTAAGTATCTGGCCAACAAGAACAGTGATATCGAAGTAATGATGGTAGGTGTCAAAATTGAATGCCTATCATAAATGAGGTGTGGGTATTTATACTACCCACACTTACTGTACCTGTTCACCTTGGGACCACGCGAGTTGACCTATGTCTGACCTATAAAGTAGGTGTCAGACCACGTGGGAGATACAATCCCGGGAAATCTGGGATGTCAGTGGCAGATGAGACAGTTTACTGTAGACGGCGGCGGTCTGTTCTGTATATATATCTAAAGGTCCGAGACAGTCCGGAGGATCCCTGGTGTTCGGACACCGGAGCATGGTCCGGACGAGCATAACGTCCGGACACATACACCAACAGTATCTTAAGACGTTGTATTCGGTATTAATACATGATAAAAAATTCCATGTCAAAACCCCATGTGTGCCGGATAAAGATCAAAAGATACTTGGCAATGACAAATTCATTGACTAATGAAGGTTAGTGAAACTTAGAATTGGAAAAACGGACGGGTCAATTAATGGGTCAAAATGGTTGGGGCCACATCAAGCATTTTGGCATGTTAAAACGGGTTGGGGTTGGTTGGTATGAAACATTCGTTTACCAGAATGGCCTAACGACATGTTGGTGTGGGTCAAAATGTGTAATTTTTGGCATAGTTCGAGTTGGGTTGACAAATTCCTACTGCACTCAAACACATTTAGTATGTAGTTATATTTTGTGTTCCAAGATATATTTCGTAAAGAAGGCATCATTGCCCTTGAAGAGTTTATTGTATCTAGGCATTCTTCTTAAGTTGCACGCAGCAGCGAGTGTGCATGGCTAGAGACTGACCTCTTACCACCTCCTGGTTAACAGAGTTAAAAGGAATAACCATAGCCTTTTCTCTCTTGCGTCTTTACTATGGTAACCTTTTCATCCAAATTTGCGGCTATTATGTTGTGGACTTAATTAACCAGGAGTTACTAATTTATAAAGAATTGTATTTGCTACTATTCCATGCTAATAATCTTTTAATTTGATGGATCAGGTCAGTAAGGATGAAAGCCTATGATTTCAAGAACCTTAAATTCCGTTCGACTGTTTGAGGGTTATAGTCTCATTGCGCTCTTAGTTTGGTGTCTTGATTCTTTGTTATTAATGTGAGATCTTAAGGTTTAGATTTGATTATATACAATCTATGTTTTGATTTGGGCTCTCCTGAAACTATATGCACTTACAGGTCTATATGCATCACACATTAAAAACTAACAGTCGACAACTGTTCCTCACAAAAGCTATGTGGTTCTTTAGAACGGAAAGGTAACGACCTTATAACCCAATATATTGACTAATAATTACGTGTATGTGTTTTTGGTTGGATATGAAGATTAAAACATTCAATGGCCAGAGTGTAGGAAAGAAAGAAAACGGTTAACAATCTTCATGTGTTAATTTATATTATTATTTTGGACAAAAAAGAAAAGTTTTTAGTTGAGTTCTTTGGTTAACGTTGTACGATTCTGTTTAGCATTTTATGAACTGATGTCGTTTCCAAAACAATTCACACAAATACTAAAGCTTCATCAATGGTTAGCACTCAAATTTAGATGTTACTAAGGTAAGGATGAATTGGTATATTGTTGTTCTACTCACTTATAGCTTTTTAACATCATCGGTACCCCTGCTTAAGTTGTAACATATTTTGCTTATGTAGGATTAGATTATATTTGCCCATTTAAGCCTACTGTTGTGACCTGCAACTAGACTCTTTAAACACATTTATTGGTGATGATAAGGTATATTAAACACATAAATTGTCACCTTTATAAAAAAACATAATTGTTCATGATAAACAACAACAGCAGCAACAACAATACCCAATCCTGCTAGAGCGAGGTATGGGAGAGGTAGAGTGATAAAGTATAATTAAAATTAGTTTTAGCACATACTCATAAATTGATCATTGAGTGAGTATTTTATTTGAACACAGAGTGTATTTCTTACAGCTTCAGAAAATCACAATGATGGTTTCTTTTGTAGAAGTAATGGGTTTAAGATGTATATATTTAGACACATTCAGGACCGTAGTTGTTGCCTCTCGGATTAAATATTTTTATTTATGTTATATATTACTTGATGAAAATTATACCAAATGAAAATACATTTAAAACTCAATTCATTCATATATTTTTCATCAAGTATTATGCAACACAAATAAAAACATTTATGGTCAAAATTTAATAAGAAAGAATCAAAAAAGTTAAAGTAGACACTTATTATGGGACGGGGTAGTAGTTGTTATGGAGTGATGGGGAAGAAAGTAATGTTATTACGCCCTTATGTGCGTTAATGTTTAAAGTACTTCACCTTTTTTGATTTTCTTAATTCGGTTCATTAGTTAGTTATGTGTAAAGTATGTAAAAGTTCAAGTGTAAGAAGGTTGTAAGATCCCTTTGATGTATTATTTTGGATGGTATGGCAAAAGTGTTTCATTAAAAATAAATAAATAAAAGCGAAAAAATATACGGACTACCATCCCGTTTCATTTATGTAAAGTCAAAGATAGTGTTAAAAAAAATAATAAAAAAATAAAAATAAAAAGTTAGTAGTTAGCTGAGTCGAGTCTTGGCTTAGTAACGCCTCATTATACATGTAATTGACCAAGATAATTGACTTGACACCAGTAAAAATTCCCTATATCCAACAAAACCGTGTTTTCCATACCCTTACACCTAAGGTTACAACCCTTGAAAATCCCTCTTTGATAGTTTATCCTAGGTGCTTACGCCAAAGTGGTGGAGGTTTGATCCGTTCCCAAGCCTATGGTAATCTATGTACTATGACATGTAGAGAGTGTTTCAATTTTAATTTTCCATATGTGTTATATAACTTCATACACCCGAGAGATGTGAGAATCAAAACACTTTATGTGAGGTGCTAGTATATAATTTTCGTGCTTATTTTGACTAACGTGGAACGATTGTATGTTGTAATTACTTTTATATTAATGTTAAATGACCCCTAACTTGTAGATTGATTAGAATAAAAGCTCATTTGCCTGAGGACAAGCAAATCCGGGATATTTGATAAGGATTTATTGGGTACCTTTTTAAGGGGTCATTTAATCCCAAAATTGAATAAATATGATCAAATATTGCCTCAAATCGTTTCTTTTTGTATTTTAGGTACTTGGGATGAGAAATCTGGAAATCGTCACTTTTTGGACGTATTTGGACGAAAAAGTGAAGAAAACGACGAAGTCGCGAAAACCTGTCAGACCTAGAGCTCTGACGGCGTCACAAGCTACAACGTGACACCGTCACTTGTTATTCAAGCTGGATTTCTAGTAGAAAACTACCAAGTGACGCTTCAGAGAATTTGGAAGACTTTACAACCTGACACCGTCAGGTGTTATTTGAAGAAGGGAGTCACGTGTTAAGCTAACAAGAGACCGCCTAGAAGATTTATAAGGTGACGGCCTTAAGACATTCCTGACGTCGTCACAACGGCGACACATGACAAAACCCTAATGACGGCAGGGCTGACGGCGTCACAACTTGCAATTGACGTCGTCACCAACTTATCAAGACTTTCACAACATGCGCGCGAAGTAGCTGATACTGTTTTGGCCATATCTTTTGCATACGAACTCGAATTTAGGTGATTCAAAAGGCCACGGAATTGGTACGAAAAGATCTACAATTTGGTGAAAAAAGGGTTGTGATGCCGTCACTCCTTAGATCTGACGCCGTCACTCTTTGCCGACAGAAAACTGCCTATAAATATAATCTCATAACTTCACTTTTTGCAAGTCCTAAACCCTAAGTACGATTCTAGGGTTTAGGTAGGTGTTTTTTCAGCAACTTAGAGGGTTTTAATCACTCCATAAATATCTTGTAATGGTTTGTTGATTCTACCTTAATTTATGTCTTCAATTATTATTATTGTTGTTTGCTCTTCATTAATTATGTTTGGCTAATTCACCTAGTGTTTACTTATGATTATATGAAACTTGTTGATGACTAATTAGATCTTATTGTTTTCTTATTGATGTTTGTGTCTATCTTCATCATTAAGGCGTGACAAATTCAATGAGTTTAATTGGTTATAGTTTATAATTCTTGTTTCCTATTGTCTCTTGTTTGATTGATTGCCTCGCGTTAGGCTAAGAAAATTGGCTGACATCTTATATGTAACTAGCTTGAACGTCTTAAAAACGCAACCGTAGAGTGCACTATTGGTTTTTCTCGTTATATTTATTGCGTGAGTTGCGGCTTGTAGATCCTAAATAACTTAATAGACTTTAAGGGATTTAGGGGAGACTAAGACTCATAGAGTTGGGGACTTCGGCACCTCCCCACGACCTATATTAAGGAATACAATGCTTCAATTAAAACAAGGATGTGACAATTAAGTAGGTAGAATTGGATAGCTAGCAAGGAGTAATACATCATAGGTAGATACGCTTCACTTCCCTGGTAGAAACCTAATTTACTTTTCTTGTTATTAGTTTAATTTAGTTTAATTATTAGTTTTGGGTTAGTTAATTAGTAACTAATTTCGCCCACTCTTTCAAAACCGAGATCTTTATTTGCTTTTCATAAAATATAAAAATAAAATAAGAATCATCCCTCACCTCTAGACCTAATTCGTCATACATCTTGACCTAACGACACTATTCCCCTAGAGAACGATCAATCCCCCGGACCTACCTATACTACACTACAGCGATCAGGTACACTGCCTGGAGGATTGTAAAACTTCCTTGCGAGGGTTTGCAATTTTCGCATCAGCAAGTAAAACTATTTAGGACATGTTAAGGTGTTTGCTTTTCAATCGATAATAATACATAATTAAATTTTTTAGAGAAAACTCGTGCTCGGGTATTATAAATTAATCTATAATATGCGCTAAAACACGCATGGTAGAAAAGTGAATAGTTACTGCAATATGTGATTAAACAAACAAGATTGGCGATGGTTGCCGCGTTGCCGGCGTGTCTGTTTATTTTGCCCAATGTTTTTTTACATTAAAGGCGTAGCAGAATAGCGAACATTGTTTTAGACAAAAATGTTTCTGGGCACAATATGCATTTTACTTTGAGCATCTAATCACTAATATGCATCTTATCACAATACACTAAACCACCTTCTTCTAGCATTCCTCTTCGTAAAATGCATTCCTATTAGCAGTATGCAGCTGAAGTGTTCAGAATCGTAGGAATCTTGGCAGTAGTAACATCACCTGCAATATTTTTTTAAAGATAATCAGGTATGGGTTCACTATCTAGTAGTTATTTGATATTAAATGTGAAAAACAACTTTAACGGTTGTGAGTACTGACCAACACGACGGAATAAGACAAATGGAGGTTTAAGAAAGACAATTCCATAGGATTTTGTGTCATCAGCCTAGGTATAGCTTGGTATTTTTTTTAACCTTCTTCCGTGTTGATGCAGGAACAGCCAATGGAGAATAGGCTTTGATGGTATGGTTCTTGCTGTACCCATTCTGAAAGTACGCCCCCCTGAGACAAAGGAGGTGTTTGGCATTACACACTGATGGTTGTCTACTATTATCATTCAGTAGGTTTTATGATTGATTCTCTCTTAACAAACCTTCACGTAACTGATAATAACTATTTTTAGCGGTTACAAATACTTTACTGCTACTGTGAACTAATATTTTTTTTTATTTGTATTCTTATCCATGATATACCAACATGTATGAGAAACAAAAGTCGTATAACAATTAGTACCAAATTATAGCAGTATATATTTGCTCAAAAAAAAATTATAGCAGTATATAAGCATTAAATCTCCAAAGAAGTTTTCTTGTACTTACCGTTTCTGTTGTTAGTCTGCACCACATTTGCTTCGATCGTGGCGGGTGACTTTCTGTTCTGCAACTGCTTCCGGTCCACTCTAACGAAGTCATCTGTCAAACGAAGAAAAAGCATACCTTTGCAATCATTACTAAATTCATAAAACTTATATATTTAATTTCATAGTTAAGCAACATAAAGAATGTTAACTGTAACTGTAACAGTTACACACTACTCATTGCAATGTACATAATAATGCAGCACCGTATCCGGATGGACCAACCTGCTATAAACTGGATGGACAAACCTTGAAGGCGAGTTGATCAAACTGAGATTCAACATCCGTCAATGGTACCAATGTGCCTGCAAATATTCAGAAAGCAATAAACATGAGTTCTTCCAATCACCTGAACCCCATAATATTATAAAAGATCAAAGACGTAGATGAAATACTACGTACTCACGAATTGGCATGATTCTTCAGTGGAAACCTACACAACAAAACGTGACTCTAACACTTATCCAGTGACAACGTAAACATGTCATATATATCCTAACAACCGGTCTGTTAAAAAAAGGGAATTGCCACATGCACAATTTATTGAAGCGTTCATATGGAATGCAACATTTTTTTCTCTACATAAACTAACTTGGACCCTCCAAAATACCCCACACAATTGATGACAGATTATTTAATATGATAGCTGTTAACAACCAGCCTCTAGCGAACGGCTGAGCAGTATCACGGTTGACTGGTAGCCGTCAGGATCCCGCAGCTGGACACGCATTTACATCTACACACTAGAAAAAAAAAACGAACAATGTATCAGCATAGATAGTAACTCTAAACTAAAAGAAGTGAATCTTGCAATTATAAAAGGAAAAAAAAAACATCTAAAGTTAAGCTTGTAAAACAACCAACCTCTAGTGAACGGGGCTGCATTATAACGGTTAACTGATACCCGTGGCAGTTCGCTCTTCGTCTGCACAGTTACAATTACACAGGCGGGGGAAAAAACGAATATCCTATCAGCATAAATGTCACGCTCTGCACATATACAGTAACTGTAGACAATAAAAATGTCGATACAACTATATAATAAAGGAAAACATGTATAGGATAAATACATAAGAAAAATAATGCAACCATTAACATACTCTCAACTGGTACATGTAGTCTCACTTTTCAAAACCGGGCGACCATGTAAGTGGTTCGTATATTTCCACCTGTTAAATTACAGCAACATCACATGACAGAAAGTTAAATACATGAAAATACATCCTAACGATAAAAGAACCCATGTATTCTAACATATTAACAGACAGCACCTCCAGTCAGACAACATTCAGGTGTGGGACGATCATAAACGACAGCAGAATCTGTTACAGAAGCATGACCAACGCCGTTTACAGACGGACAGCTGGTATCAATCTGATGTAGATACAGCGAACTGCTACAACTTATACCGCAAACAACCCTATCTTTAAAATCCATTGCCAGCACCTAAACGTCATACCATTACACTGAAAATGCAGGCAAAAATATTCGTATGAGTGTGGTCTATGAATATCGAATTATTTGACAAAAAAAACATATGATTATACTACGTATTTCTCTGCCGAAGCTCTTAGTTCTAGTTGTGAAGGTTCCATGATGATGCTAAAGTTTCTTTGTATGCGCCTCTTCCATAGAGTTTACATACATTAAAACCATGTTGACCCGTTACTCTACACGTATCATTTGAAGCCTATTTGACTCATAAACCTATGTCAAGAACCTTATACGTATAGCATTGTCAATTCAAAATTTATTATTCTAGGTGTCAATCTGTTGTTGAAATCGGGTGATTTATAAATAAAATGCGAATCCTTACCATTTGTCTCTTCTTTCTAGAAAGCAGCTTTTGGTGATCTTCCTTCGAGGGTGATCCTGTGGTAAAGACAAAGTCATATATAAGTATACCAAATGTCAGTATATGTTATCTCGGTTTCATGTCTGCCTTGGATAACAAATAAAGGTGTGATGAATACCTTGTAACAACATGATGATTAGCTAAATAATATCTGTCCGCTGCCCATTGTCTACTGGTAAAGCTGTTTCGTTATGCATTTGTGAACAATCCCTATAAGGTAAATTTTCAGTAAGCAACTCCTTAACATCCTATTAATAAGTAGTTTCAATAAATAACACAAACAACCTTCAACAAATAAACTAACCACAAACCAAAGTCTTTGAGGACTTTCATCAAACATGTGGCAGGCACTCCAAAACTTCAAATAACACAAAACAAACAATAATATCAGTTTAGAAACAAAACTTCAAACACATGGTAGGCATCAAATCCATCAAAGATATTAATAACAAAACTTAATCCCAAAATCATAACTAAACCCTTAGTTTCATGTTTTTTTTCACAAATCATCAAGAACCCACAAATCATATCAATAATCAACACAAAAATATCAAGAAACTCCAACGATAATCAGAGAGCATACCTTTTTGATTTGCGCAGCTGTCTTCTAGTACCTCGATCATCACCTGAATCAAGACCACTAAGATCCCTATCCCACCACCACAGCGTCTACCCTAGAAATGGGTGAAAACCAGATAACTTTTATCACGATGGGAATGAAGGAGGTTGAAGAAATATGTGTACCACATAACTTTTATCATTATTTGAAGATCGAGAAGCTACTCTTGAATAATTATGATTAAAAGGCTACATACCTTTGCATATCCGGCAAGCACAAAACCCCAAAATTGGAACCCTAAGACGTTAATCTGAACAAAATCAAATAAGCTCATAAACAACAAATCTAATTAAATAATTATAATTAAAAGCTTACATACCTTTGCATATCCAACTCTCATGTTCCGACATATGGTGATCTATGTGTGCGTGTGTGTGTGAAAGACGACTCCCGAATATTCTAGCCATCTATCTAACGTGATCTCCTTTGATGGGTTAAACCCAATTGGTACGGATCAATGGTGCAGGCTAAAAATGACCCATATTCCGTCAAATTGTTGCTGGCGATGGTCGCCTCTAAGGTGCACTGTTTATTCCGTCAAAAGGAGAGACTGATTGTTGCAGCCTCCAAAACATCTCATTAAACGCATCGAAGCCAAAGGCCCCTCCAAGACCTGAGAGACTGATTGTTGCAGCCTTTGCTGCCAAAGGATTAAACTGATGTGGCACTGGTTCAGGCTTCACCTTTTGGGAAAATTGCAATGAACCCTCAGAAAGTGGGACCACACCATTCTGCCCATGAAAAAGCCTAAACGCCATATCAAAATTGGGACCATCCTCAAATATAGGACCTTTGGCCCGGGCCTGATAAAAAAACGATCACGAAATTAGTTCATGTCCATTAGATCATAAGCCACCTCTAAAGTGAATTCAATATGGGAAATAATAAACTTACAGGTAATGGGAAAGCCATGGATGAGGAAAAGGAGAAGTTAGTTGGTTCATTAATGTTGCGCAAAAATGGGCATCGAACAATATCCTGCTGCGAAGGTGTGGATTCTTCTGCCATTTTACTACAGAAAAAAATCATTTCTTGACAACAGGTTGGTCTGCAAATGTAAGAAAGATGTAAATAAGCACTTTCCCAGAAGTACACACAATTTTCCACAGACATGACTAAAACTCGAATGCTGATAAAAAAGCAAAATGACAATAACAATTTCCATCAAGGGAATCTGAACTACAAAGATGGTTGATAAAGTCTTACGGTGACATGTAAATGTCCTAATAATCATTTAACTAAAAGGGATACGGGACAGTACATAGTTATATAAAAGGGACAATTACTCATGTTAATTATAATGATTTTGTCATGCAGAATACCATTATAAGCCATTTCTATTATGCGACTATAGAGAGGCTCACGATTAATAAAATCCAAACACAAACTCATTTACAAACAACACAAATTAGGTGATCAATCTAGTGTAAACTTATAGGGTTGCAAAATAGAATTCAATTTGATGATACTGGTCATAGATGAATAAATATCATTAAAGTTTGAATTGCCATGTTGCTTTGTAAATTATTGCAAAATGAGTAAAGTTTAGTTCATTTAAAACTTAAAATAAGAAAATGTATAAATATGTTTCCAATTAAGATTGTAATATTTACTTGAATAAGCCGAAGGCCCTTCCATGTTGCTGGTAGCTATGGGATCGTTGGTTTCATTTTGTAACACGTATGCATCCGTCTGAGGAATTTGTAGAAGTACAATCTGCAAACATTTTAGCGAAAGTTTATCGCTGCTAGCTTTTGTAAACGGTAATTGTTTTACTAACATTGTACAAAACTAACCTGGAATATTGTGCCTGGCAGTGTGTGGACGGAGTGAGGCTTGTTGGACCTGAGTGTTATATTCTATTTAAACGAAGTGAGCCTTGCTGGGCCTGAGTGTTGCAAAAAGTACGTGTTATGTGGATTGCTTTCCACAAACATTTGTCACAGCAACAGTTTGGATAATCAATAGCAATCACTCAGGCATACATTTGCTGGCCATACACGGTGTAACAAACCTGTTCGAATACGTGATGCCCCTGTTGTGCGTGTTGGACGGCAACCTGGAATTGATGGGTGTCGGAGGCGTGTTGATTGGCTGGGTGTGGCAAAAGGGGTTGCATCAGATGTCTGTGAACTACCTGTAATAACCACCACGCAAAAGTCAGAAATGTAAGGAGTGCGAATTATGAAAGATAAAAAAGCACATACCATTACCTTCGTCAAATGTAGGGGCAGCATGTGTTGGAAAGACACAGGGGAGCGCAGATGGCTGTCGTTGCTGCGTAGATGAGTTAGCGGCTGCAAATGCACCTAATCCTCCTGATGAGGTTCTCCATAATGGTGTATGAGGTGGATTTTTTCGAGGTTGTTGTGACGGTCTTTGGCCTAAAATAATTCAAAATAAGAGAAACGCCTTAGCAACAATAAACAGTTAGGTGAAGATGTATAAATATATGTATAAGCTCGAGTGCAAACCTTCACTAATCTGGATGGTTTTCCTTTTTTGAGAACGACGTTGAACAATACTGGTACCTGAAAAGTGTGCACATATATTAGTATAAAGCCTTCCCATAACAAACAACGACAATGAATACATGCTATCAGGGATAGCAAACACTATACAAATACCTTGTTCAGATGTGGGGGTGGCATTTGTCGTTGACGCGGGTGTACGCATAAATGGCTGCCCAGTTTGCGTTGATGAGGCGCCAATTGCAGGCGCACTGAACCCTTGTAATGACGACCTGAGAGTTGTGCATACGTGTTATCATAAAAGAACGGTATAATATGCAACAACAATGAACAACCTTTTCGCACACTCAAACCAACTGCTGCACGTTACTTACTTCCAACTGAAGTGGCCAAAATATTCATGTTTCAACTCTTGACCAAAGTCTATAGGTTCATGTTTTCAAATAGATCTGGTTGTAGGTGAAAGAAATAGAATGGGAGGTGGAAAATGGTGGTCAAAAAAATAAGTGGGCTCAATGGTGGGCTCAATGTCTGTTATTATTTTTTAGTATGATAAAATCTACTCTAGTTGATTTTCATTGTCATTTGAATAATAAAAATGAATGACATAATTCTAGTATAGTAATGTTTACGAACATATAGTCGATAAATGTTTATTATGGTTAAAACCTTAACATTATATTTCGAACTTTTAGGATGTTATAACTGTAAGTCTATTATTGACTTTAACACCATTTAAGTGATATTTTATGAATTCTAGTAACATAAATACATATTGCATATGAAAATATAATACAACCAAAAGGGATGCATTTTATAACAAACGGGGTCACCACTATAACTGGGTTTCAATGCATAAACACGAACAACTGATATTGATGCCACTACTTTGAAGTGTACGTGCTTTAAAATATTGAATTAAACCCGAGACGACTTGTTTGTTTTGAGTTGCAGTACAAAAAATGGACTAACTTAGGGGATATTTTTTTTTTGCCCCCCACATCATAGTTATGTGGCACCGCCAATGAAACCATACCTGTTAACGTCGGCCACTCGGATGCAACCTGGAAGTCCGACAACCGGCTAAGATCGCTAACTTGTCGAGATTGAACTGCATGTAACAGACGAATATCAAATACTATTTCAAGCAAATGTAGATACACAATAGATAACATATACATACTACAATTTCCGACATAAGTATATGGAGCATTCCTTAACCTTTTGGATCTGCTATTTAACGATATTCGACTACACTCAGGTCCGACAATTTTGGTTGATACCCCAATAAGATGTTCTCCATCGTTGCAATCAAGTTGCCGAAACCCACACCCAGCTGGTGCAACACTTTTATGATTTCAGTTTTTTCCATTGTTTCCATTTTTTTAGAGGTGGCTTCCTTTTTTCCCTGCATTCATATTTCGGACAATTAGTACTTTTGGGGTCTGAATTTATACGTTAGACTTGTAAAACTAATACCCAGATAGTAGAAAGAAGAAAACAAACGAAACAAACCAAAACTGTGACTACTATTTTTACGTAGACATTTAAGCGAACATCTGGTGTGCAACCAAACAAAAACCCAAGATTTTCATTAAAAAAAAATTGCCATTTTTTTTTTGCTAACCCTCAATCTCACTCACACTCTTACGTTGACAGCTTTTTTATCACAATCACGTAATACCAAATCAAAACCCTAATCTCACAAACTAATAAAAATTGTGCATAATATATTAGACAAATCCGGTGGACAAAACCCTAATCTCAGAAACTCATAAAAATTGTGCATAATATATTAGTGAAATCCGATGCAAAAAGATTTAATTAAATTAACTACACCAACAGTCAAAAGTTAATCTTTTTGCACCAATTATTAAAAACCCCAAAATCATATAATCAAAGAGTAAAAGAAAAATAACCACGTATCTGATGTCGCACCATCATAGCGAATCTTGTTTGATTTTTCTACCGAATCTTGTTTGATTTTTCTGCATCTCATCTGATTTTTTTTTTTTGGATCTTGTTATGGTGAGTGATCGATGCCAGCCGAAGAATGTGGAAGGTAGAAGGCGCCTCTCTCACATATAAACGTGATTTTGGGGTAAGCACACCAAACCCAATCGTTATGGATCATGCGATGCGGATTAAAAATGGCCCAATAAAATTGGCGGGAAAAGCCCGGTGCAAAACGGCACCGTTTGGATTGTGTTTTAATATAAACTATTAATAATTAAAATAGGACCAAGGAGAAAAGCCGTTGTCCATAATTTAAAGCTAGTGTTATACAAAACACATTATATCAACTAAACATATTCACTAAAGATATTGAAATTACAATGATGTAATATAAGTTGTGCTCATATTCTAGTCGTATATGTCTTGTTGTCAGTATAGTTGAAGCGAGTATAAAACGATATTTTTAAATAGATAGCAAATACTCCGTATGGTTGAAGTGAGTATAAAACCTTTGTTTTTTAAAAGATGGTTAATAGTATTGAAATTAAAATCTAAAAATCAGTATGAGAAGAGTTCGCCCAACTTGAGCATCAAGTCATCAACCTATCCAATGGTTCTTCGACCTCTCATGCCAAGCGACATCAGCAACTTCCAGAAACTATCTTCAACAATCCGTACTGGCGATAGACCACCCTCCTTGCAGCCTATAGAGAGCAGTTCTTGAAATGATTTGACATGGACCAACATTGTGGATGTTCTTATGGAAGACTGTCTTGATGGTCTCTCTTGTTACTGCTTTGGCGGCAGAAGAGCCAACTGAAGGTGAAGTTGCTTTAACTGGCACAGCCTTGCTGGATTTCTATAAGTAGTAACTTGAGCAGAATTACCATCTAATATGACAACACGGGCAATGTAAGAAGAATCACCTTTTTCACAAGCAAAGTCCCACTCTTTTACACTTATACGAAACCAGTCCTTCCAGGCATGTGAGGTTGATTTAACTTCTATGTATTCCTTGCTATTATCATTACCTTCTATCACAATATCATACGGCAGTCCAGATTCTTTAACCTCATTAACCCATTTCACACAATTCTCGCCAAGTTTTGCAGAAAAGTATCTGAAAGCCACAAGTTCTCCTGTCCTCCCAGTTTCTCTCTCTCCTGTCCTCCCAGTAATCGCATGATTCGGGGGAAGTGAATTTATACTCTTTCCGTCGTCTAATTGACCTTTGACACCAACATTCATATCAATTACAGAATCTGATACTTCTTTTGAAGCTTCATCTTCTTCCAAGATCACTGAAGGGGGTATCGTTGAGATTGATGCAGGGTTTCCTTTAATGATCCAGTCACCATCAGTCTTGATTAATCGTTCTGTAACACCATGGCTCATTTGAGCAGAACTATATGCTAACGACCATTGTAATTCTTCACATGGGAGGTTCAATAGCTTTTGGCTACCTGAAATGAAAATTTCCATCTCGTCCACTAAGCAACCTAATTGTGTCATTGCTATAATCATTTGGAGGAAATTTGCTAAGGGTAATTCGGGAAATCCAGCAAGTAGAAAACGAGACAGCTCTCTAAAAAGCGAGTGGGGGTCAGATTTACTGGTTGTATACAAGATGCTGTCCTGTAGAAGACAACCACACTTTTTCCGCTTATTGGATTTGATACCATATTTCTTTATAACATTTATGTAGACCAACTTCTCCACCTCAACAACTAGCAAGTGCTTGAATCCCCACGAACACTTAAGTACATCATATACATTTGGATGGACACTATAAATGTAACGCTGAGCATATGGGAGAACCGAGTTTATTAATGAAGCTTTAGAATTGCTATCCGTCGGACCATAGTATATTGCATCACGAGTCACAACCTACACAACAAAATATTAATAGTAAATAACAGTGTCTACTTTTTTTTGTTTAGAGGTAGCAAAGACGGGTAACAACGGGGTCATGTTAACTGTTGAGCTTGATTGCTTTTATTACAAGAGTTGACCCACAAACATTAATGTTTCCATTTTTTTGTAAGATTTAAAATCGATTACACAAACTATGTTTATACAATAATCATCCAACTTATAAGGATAAAAGTCTAAAACAATTAAGAACGTTTGAATCTTCAAAAGTGCACTGAGGTGAAATTTTGACCCGTTTCACTTAAAGCTATAAAGAATAGCTTATAGACCCGAGAGATAGAAGTTTAACCGAAATTGACCCATGTATTAAATTGTGTACCAAATAGTTCCCCAAGACAGACCGAGTGGCATATAAATGAGAACCCAAATATGATTCGACCTGGTTTGTGAAAGAGTGTACCTCCGAAAGAGAAGGTATTCCGAGTATCCGAAATAAAACAGAAACCTTATCCTGAAACGTCTGTTTTTCTTGAGTAGTTAACTCCCCAAAAGAAATAAAATGCACATTTTTCAAGTTCTTGAATTCATTTCCTAGCTGCTCATCATCACACCAACATACGAGACCGAAGGATTGATGCAACGAAACCCATTTATCTTTCATAGTTGGAAGGATCTTCGTTTCCTTTTCCTCCATACTTTTCTTCAAGTAGTCAATATCTCCAGAACTTAGAACCCCCGAGTCTAATTCAGCACTCCATTTTAAAAAATCTTGGAAAACCTATCACATGAAACAAACAATTATTGAGGAAGATTTCAACCCAATGATATGAAAATAGGTTGAAGAGGTGGCAAAATTCAAACCACTTACTTATGAATGGGTTATCTTAAACAGGTTGAAGGGGTAAAATAATATAATATAGCAGAAACGGGAACAGATCAAACACATGGCGCAAACTCTGTCTCTAATATAGTAATGCATACAACCACTTAGCCAATTTTAGTTTCAGTTCTCAAAAAATTGTTGTAATCGTAATGCCTTGAAAATTATACTAAGACAAATAATTGTTTCCGGGTCAACTCAAACCGCTTATGTTGCCGCCTCTAGTTTATTACTAAACAAATTAGATGGTATAATTAGAGGGGGAAGAGAAAAAAAAAAAAAAAAAAAAATCCTAACTGGAACTGGGAACCAATGCAAAAGTCAATGAAGACTATAATTTTGACCTAGAGCCTCCTAAATTGCTTTTTTCCAAATAAAGGTACCATTAGTCTTGTGAAAGTCTTAATTGATTATATTTAATATACCAATTACGTATGAAACTCATTAGAAAAACCCCAACCCATTTTGACTCCAACCCGTTCGACATATGGCCCAAGCCATATATTTGTGCACCAATTAGTATATGGCTATTTGCATATATACAAGTACAGAGATATGGTTGTACTCACTGTTTTAACTGCTTGTGATGACAAATTCCCAGTTGATAAACATTGGATCAAAGACGGAAGATAGATACGCAGAGGAGGATTCTCGGCTACTCCTAACTCATTCACGAAGAAATCATGGAGGCCAGGATAAACATTGCATAACATGTTGCTGAATGGAGTCATACTTTGGTCAAACTGAGGATGGGTTGACTTTGTTTGTTCCGTTAAAGAAACAATATGATCGTGCCAATATACTTCATTTGGAGATAAGAATAAACCAGCTACGACTTCATTTGTGGAATCATACCAGTGAGGGATAAATATGAAAGCTTGAGAGTGCAAATTCTCAACAATCTTTCGCTTTGAGACGCTCATCTCATTCCATATATATGTGTAGAGCTTGGACATTTGAGATATACTGGCAGATTTAGATTTCATTAAGAGTTAACACGCAAGCCAAAGATACAAGGAAAGAAAACTAAAAGAAAAATTGCACACACAAACAAATTTGAAATAGTAATACCTGGCCCGGAAAGATTTCTTAGATCTTCTCCAAACATCGAGAAGTGATAAAGTGTCATCAAGAGTGATTGTATTCTTCAAACCAATATCGTTTACAAACTTCACATTGTTAACCTATTTAACAACAAACAAAATCGGAGTGGATATCAGTTCTGTAGAGTTATAAGTATGCCTACAAAATAAAATCTAAAATTGCTAACCTTTGGAACAACATATGGTACCATGTCACTAAGAACTTCTCGCACAAGTTCACAGTCATGGAACAGCTCCTTAGGAAAGTGAAGTTGAGTATCCTTACTAGAAACCAACCATTGAATACCATTAAGGATTTTTATAACATACGAGGTAAAAGGCTTTTTGCCAAAATTACTGTCCCACAGTTGATTAAGCACCTTCAACAGGTCCTTACTCTTCTCCTTATCGCCATTCGAGGATATATGTGACAACAAATGCATTAACTCTTGAGAATCCCAGACACCTTTTTTAACTTCAACTATTTTCACAAAATCAGATACTCCCAATTTGCGCAAGAATTTTCTCCATTTCTGTGATCCTTTTCGTAAGGATTTGCAAAACGGGTGCTTCAGATAGCTGATATCAATCTCAAACCATTTCATACCAGTCCCACTAACCAACTTGCTCATATTATATGGATTCCCGAATTTTGTACCAAAATGAATTGGCACATCAGAAAGTCGTTTGTGCCCATGATTTGTGTAAATATAAGCCTTTTCACGTAACTGTGAGAGAATGTGTTCCTTCTCTACAAGACACTGAGAACATAAAGACGATTGTAGGTGAAACATAATATAAGAGAGGTATTCGATTATCAATTCTGTACTTTCCAACATAATTTTTTCATCACAGATAGCAGGTAAGATGTGCCCTTTTAAAATTTCATGAGCAGATAACGACTGGACTCCAACCTTATAAAGCATATGGGTTATGTTTTCAGCATGATCATTAAAAAGGGCGGGATTAACAATTCGTAGTTTTGAATACAGCTTCTCGAATGTTTTAAAACCGTGCTCATCCATATGCATCCAAATTGCACCTTCATTTATCGATGTGTAACTACCATCTAAAAGAGGAATAAATGGTAATTGGCTAAGAGAGCTTAAGACATCATGATAAGCTCCATTAACCAACATCAAAACCAATTTATTTAGCCATGAGGAAAGCCAACAGAGGCCCATTGATTTAAGAGAACCAGACAGACATAAAGATGTTAAAACTTGAACAAGAACTTTGGGTCCACATTCTTCAATGCCTAAGGCCCGAGCCAAAGAATCAGTTAGAACTGTATCTTTATTCAAATACCCAACATCAAGATGCTCCTTTACGAATTCATGTACAACCACATTAACTGATTCCTCTTCTTTACTACTGCCAATGGCATTGGCTACTTTAGATTTCTTCAATGCCACAGCACCCTTGGTAGATGGATTCCCATTAGAACCCTGTCCAACACCATCCTTTTTAGGAGAATTACAGCTGGGAGAAGATGTGCAGTCAATTAAGTCCAACTTTCTCTTTTTAGTTGATTTTTTAGTGCTTTCATTGAGTGAATGGCTTGAGACTGATTTTCTCTTTTTAGCTTGTTTTTTTACGCTTTTCTTGCTATTTAACCTATCAGGTGAAGGGTTTCTTTTCTTTTCATTTGATACTCCAAGGGGTATATTCTCCTGAGTTTCAGAGTAATTCGGACAATTACTAACTCGACCAGAACCTTCCATATTTGGAGATGAGGTTTTCTTTTGATTGGTCAAACAAGTTTCTTCATTGTTGTGATTGGCTTTTATATCATCGCCATCACCATTCCCAGAAGAAAACGACTTGATGCATTCAGGCATACCACTAGAACTTTCTTTCACATGCTCTTTTTTTGACAAGAAACGCTTATTTAATGTGGAAATTTCCGATGGCCTTGCTTGATTAATAAAAGAAAGATGCAACCTACATGAAAAAGTTACATTGTATGAAAAGCACTTAAAAAAAGTGATAGATAACGAAACAAGATAGTAACTATAACCATTTGGATTCAGTTAATGTAAAATTATAAGTACACTGCTTATTGTTAAAATGTTATGCTTTAAATAAAGATGCTACAAATGAGTTGCAAAACATACCTCAAGCTTTGGATTCGCACATGAAGCTTTTCCTTGCTATCAACTGATCGTGTTTTGGCAATGAAATCCAATAACTTTTCGACCGTAACTTTTATGCCTTTGTGAGCATCCATAAATTCGATAAGATAATTAACAATTTCTTCACGAGATATTCTGAACACTCCTGTTGAATCAGAACTCACACGAAAATAATGAATTACAAGAGGATGCCGAATGAGAGGCCCCAACTCAAGCTCTTCATACTGATTAACTCCCTCATTCTTGCAGATTGCTGTCTCCAAATCATATAAGGTGATAATCTCCCAGACCTCAACAAAGCAATTAATGAATGTATTGATCTGAAAGTAAAAAATAATGAACCATCACATATATGAGAATTTAAAATTTAAATACACATATCACATCAGTAGTGGCACTCGATCCACAAAATGAGAAAACGGATCCTCTCATCTACAAACACAGCTAACTCGGCTTAAAACTTTTGAAATATAGTTATGCTACAATGACTCTTGTTTTCAGTACACTTTTAAGTACATGATGTACTACCACACGTGCTCACCATATTGAAAAAAACAGGTGTTTAGATGTCTGGTTTCAAGTGAATATTGCCGCTTGAATATGAAGAATCAGATAATAAGTTGATTAATGCTGAAGTTTGTTAGGTAGTCTTGCATTTATCTCAATAAGTCAATAACCAATCCCTTAAAGTAACTTTTTTCCCTAATTATCCTAATCTAGTAAATTTGACCCTAAATATGGATTTCTTTCAACAGTCTTGTTTCCGGCACACATTAATCTCATGGTGTACAATACTACAACCACACATTGCCTCGTTCTAGAAAGAAAAAAAGGGGATGTCTAGATATGCATTCTCAAAGTGATCATTGCCACTTTAGTAGTAACAAGTTGATATAAGGCAATTGTTGGGATTAGTAATACATTATCTCAACAACTAGTTCCTTAAGGTAACACCTTCCCAATCTAATAAATTTGGCTCCAAATACGGTTATACTTTAACAACTCATGTTTCAGTACGCATGGCATGTACTACCACACTTAGTTACTCGATCTCAAATAACGGTAATTACGTGTGTGTTTTCAAAGTAAATATAACCACTTAAATATTGATTAGTATTGGTATTACATCTAACCTACTCACAAGATGTATAGGGTTCAAACCTCACTAGGTACACATTTAGGTGTGCCATGGGAAAGGGTCGGAAACTGTCACGGGGAAAATTGGGGGTTATAAAATATAAGCCGAAAACCAAATAAGCTAATAAGCCCATATATAAGCTTAAAAAACACCCCCTAAAATGACGTAAAACCTAAAAGCTTCTTCTATTAGTGCTCAGAATCCAAAAGCTAAACGCTCATTATATTCTAAACGTCAAACGCCAACTCTAAATTCAGAAACCTATAATACGCACATAAACGAAAATTTCTATGTACATTTATCTACCTTCTTTTCTAATTGCATAAGGCGAAATAAAGGCGGCACGTCTTTCATTTTAACCCCTAGAGAATCCCACTCATCCACATTAAGCCCTTCAACAACATCCTCCACCACTTTCGCACTCGAAACATGCTCGCCTTCACTAACAAGGCTCCTTCGAGCCTCGTTGACCGCTTTACCTATCTTCATGATAAACATACTCTGTTCCATCACATTCTGATGATCACCAGATGAAGACGACGACTTGCTGTTGAAGTTGTTGAAGGTAGGGTTTGGAGGGGGGTGGTGGTGGTGGTAATAGAGGTTGTGAAGGTAGTTAGGGTGGTCGAGATATAATAACGGTGGTGGTTGTGGTGGTGGTTGCTGTGGTTGACCGGTGACAAAAATGAACTGCGGTGGTGGTTGACCGTACATGGTGGTGGTGTCAATCAGCCGCCAATTTCTCAACTCTGAAGATGGGATATGTGATTGATAGGGTGACCCACTATAAAACTATATAATATAGAGTAAATTACACGGATGGTCCTTGTGGTTGGCGTTGACTTTCACGTATGGTCCCTTGACTTTTTTTTTTGCACTCACAGTCCCTAACTCAGAAACTACTAACACATATGGTCCCTTGACCAAACGTCCGTTTGGTCAAGGCGTTAAGTTGGCTAATTGTGAGGGTATTTTAGTCCATTCACTGTAGCATCTTCCCACATACTCTTTCTTTTAATTCATTTAAATACCACCGCCCCACAAACACACACCTTCTTCCCAATCACCACCGCCGTCCCCACCTTCTTCCCAACCACCACCGATTATTGGGATTATGAAGCTCTTACTGTTCATTAGGGACTAGCTTTGTTTTTATTTAATTGATTTTGTTGTGATTTGAATTCATTTGATTGTAACAGGTGGCTGGGAAAATTTGTTTGATTTTCTTTAATTGGCTGTATATATACGGGGAAGACATAATATATTGTTTGATTTTCTTTTAATTGTTTGTATATATAATAGCGAAGACATAGATATTTGTCCATTTATTAACCACTTATCTTGTAATTCTTAGTGTTTTGTGCTTTTGGGACAAATTAGTTTTCTAGGGTGTTGCTTTTGCTGTTGGTTCTGGTTTAAAGTTTTTATATATCATATCAGTCATAGACAGGTAATACTTGATATTTAGCTTAGTTCAGACAAGACACCATAAGGGTGCGTGATATTTAGTTGGTTCTTACACTGAGTCAGTCACAAACCCATATAGGGTATGAGTCGTGACTCGTTAGGGGTCACGGGTTAAAATGGATTCACATGTTTTCCTTGTTATGTGTCGGTATGGATGTGGATGTGTTTATGTTAATTGGATTTTTTGTGTAAATAATTCTTTAAGCTAATTATTGGTTCGAGTCGCCATAGTTGTGTTTGAGGCTCGGTTTAATGATAATGACACGAGGGTGCGTTAACTTTGTTTCCAAGGGTACAAGAGTGTCTGTGTCTGTGTGTTGTGTGATAAAAACTGGTTATGGGCCTTATGGCCATGCGTTTGGTCTAGTAATACCATAAGCCAAATGATATTCTTTGTGGTTTTGTTTTGATTTAAGTCCTTCAAGGATGGTCTCTTGTTTAATTTCTTTAATGTGGATGTTGAAGATGATGGTCACTGGATTGATGGTGATGGTGGTTGTTGTGGTGGTGGAGGGTGGGGAAAGAGATATGGCAGAGAAAGAAAGAGATATAGAAGGGAAGATATTTGCTACAGTGTTCGGACGAAAATACCCTCAACATTAGCCAACTTAACGCCTTGACCAAACGGACGTTTGGTCAAGGGACCATATGTGTTAGTAGTTTCTGAGTTAGGGACTGTGAGTGCAAAAAAAAAAGTCAAGGGACCATACGTGAAAGTCAACGCCAACCACAAGGACCATCCGTGTAATTTACTCTTAAACTAATGGGCAAATGCTAAAAAAGTACAAAAAATATATATTTGAGTAAATTACATAAATGGTCCTTATGGTTATCGTCCCTTAAACTTAAAAGTTGCATATATCGTCCCTATCACCTCCAAAGAATAACACTCGTGGTCTTTTTTTTAAGTTTGAAGGACGATAGGTGAAATTTTTTAAAGTTGCATATATCGTCCCTATCACCTCAAAAAGGGACCACGAGTGTTATTCTTTGGAGGTGATAGGGACGATATATGCAACTTAAAAAAATTTCACCTATCGTCCCTCAAACTTAAAAAAAAAGACCACAAGTGTTATTCTTTGGAGGTGATAGGGACGATATATGCAACTTTTAAGTTTGAGGGACGATAGCTGAAATTTTCGACAAACCACAAGGACCATTTATGTAATTTACTCTATAAAAAAGTACAAAAAAATATATATTTTTTGTTTTTTATTCTGTTTACCGTATAACATAGTTTTTTTTATCAATTTCTCTTTTTTTGTAAGTTTAATACTCATTCCGTATTTTTCATTTTACAGTTTTATAATATAAACAAAATTACAAATATATATATATATATATATATATATATATATATATATATATATATATATATATATATATATATATATATATATATATAATAATATATATATATAATAATAACAAAAATGTACAAATGGTTTTTCTAAGAGTACTTATAAACTTACCCTTGTGAAGATTAAAGGGGTGTTTGTTTATAAATGAGTAAATTACATGGATGGTCCATGTGGTTTGTCAAAAGTAACAACCTTTGTTCTTCGAAGTTTGAAGTTACACTAGTAGTCCTTAAGTTGGTAAACAAATAACACCATCGGTCCTTTAGTTTAACTGGTGTTAAGTGAGTTCCGTTATAATTTACACGTTAGCCCCTTTGGTTAAAGATCGTTGCATCGTTTATCCTTAATAATAACGGTTGTTTATAATTTAAAGTTTCCCTATATTTTTATACGTTTTTACACGTTTTTGTCCGTTTTCTTACGTTTTTACCCGTTTTCGTCCGTTTATATACATTTTTTATCGTTTTTATACGCTTTCATCCGTTTTTATACGTTTCCATACGTTTTATACATTTCCATACGTTTTTATACGTTTTCGCCCGTTTTCTTACATCTTTATACGTTTTATCCATTTTCGTCCGTTTTTCTTACGTTTTTATTCGTTTTCGTCCATTTTTATATGTTTTCGTCCGTTTTCATACTTTTTCTTATACGTTTTCGTCCGTTTTTCTTAAGTTGTCATATGTTTTTATGCTTTTTTATACGTTTTCGTACGTTTTCTTTTAAGTTGTCATACGTTTTTATTCGTTTTTATACGTTTTCGTCCGTTTTTATACGTTTTCATCTGTTTTTATACATTTCCGTCTGGTTTTCTTACATTTTTAAATGTTTTCTTACGTTTTTATCCGTTTTCGTTCATTTTTAAACGTTTTCATCCGTTTTTATACGTTTTCATCCATTTTTATACGTTTCCATACGTTTTTATATGTTTTCGTTCGTTTTTATACGTTTTCGTCCATTTTTCTTACGTTTTTATACGTCTTCATCCGTTTTTATATGTTTTCGTCTATTTTTATACGTTTTCTTACGTTTTTATCCGTTTTTAGACTTTTACATCTGATGCGTGGTTTTGCGACCTTACAACAGGTTTTACCTCTCGAGGGATCTCAAGAGGCTTACAACCCCACCAGGCAGTGTACCTGACCGATGTAGTATAGTGTAGTGGTAAGTACGGGGGATTGATCGTTCTCCACAGGGAATAGTGTCGTTAGGATTGAAAAACTACTCTAATTAGGTCTAAGGGTGAGAGAAGATTCTTTTTGTGTTTTTATATTTTTTTTATGAAAGCAAGTAAAATCTCGGGTTTGAAGGAGTGGGCGGAATTAGTTGCTAGTCAACTAACCCAAATAACTACAAATGCAAATAAAATAAAATAACTGAAAATGAAAAGGTTGTGAAACTTATGTGGAGAGAAATGTGTTTACTTAGATTTCCTTACTCCCTAACAATCTTTTATCGGTTGATTAGTGTGTATTAATTGCGTGGATGACGGGTGTATTCCTTAATACCAATCGTGGGGTGGCTTACGTACTTCCCCAACTCTATGAGCTCCTACTTCACTCCTATGTCGAGCCGGCTAAGAAGCTCCTAACATGGGATCACTAGAATTCGCTCATGCATTAAATACAACCATAAAAACCTTAGTACGCATTGGTTCATGTTTCTTAAGACGTTCAAGCAAGTTACCGTATAGGAAGTTAGCCAGTTTTCTTAAGCCTAACATCGATGAACAATCATCCAATACAATTAATAACACACTAATAACCAATAATCAATGGTTAGGTTTCATTAGATCTAAGCAAACACAAGATAAATCTAGCCTAGCATGTTAATCAAAAGACAAGAACAAGATATAATCAAACAACCCATAGACATATTGATTGATTAAATGAACACTTATCTTTAATTAAACATGGGAGATCCAAGGGTGTGAAAACCCTTAAAAATGGCAGAAATTCGTCTTAGGGTTTCTCCTCACAAAGTTGCACACTAATGACAAAAAATTGCAAAACTATATATAGAGTTTAAGGGCTGACGGCGTCACGTTGTAGATCTTGACGCCGTCACCTCGCCGTGTCTAGGGTTCCCGGATGGCCTTCTTGACGCCGTCCCTCTTTAATGCTCCAAAATCCTCCCTGGCTTATCAAGGCTTGACGCCATCAGAAATAAGCTTGACGTCGTCTCGCTTTAACTTAAACCGTGATGGCCTTGATCACTTCAAAGGGTGACGCCGTCAGATTTTCCATTGTAAAATTCTCTGGCTTATCATATGTATTTTTCATATCCACCTTTTTTGCCAAGCCATGACGCCGTCAAGAGCAATACTTGACGCCGTCAAAGGTACTTTTCCAGCCGATTTTGAGACTTTGTCGTTTTCTTCACTTTTATGCTCCAAAAACGTCCAAAATGCTTCCTTTTCCAGATTTCTTCTTCAAAGTACCTAAAATGACAAAAGGAACGATTTAGGGCAATATTTGATCAAATAAATACGATTTAGGGCTTAAATGATCCCCTAAAAGCGGTACACTTTTCGCTTCATCAAATACCCTTACACTTGAGATTTGCTTGTCCTCAAGCAAATGCGCTTTTATTCTAATCAAAATACAAGTTAGGGGTCATTTAATGCTAATATAAAAGTAATTACAACAAATGGTCGTTCCACTTTAATCATAATAAGCACGGAGATTACAAACTAGCACCTCACAAGTAGTGTTTAGATACTCACATCTCTCAGGTGTCATCAAAATAAATCTCATAAATGAAAACGGATAATATCTCTCACTACCTGTCATAGCAACTAGATTACCATAGGCTTGGAAAAGGATCGAAAACCTCCTCCACTAGGCGTAAGCACCTAAGATAAACTATCAAAGAGGGCTTTTACATGGGTTATAACGTGAGGTGTAGGGATATGATAAACACGGATTTGTTGGATAAGGGATATTTTACTGGTGGCGAGTTAAAGATCTTGATTAATTACATGTACAATATGGCGTTGCTAAGCAAAGACTAGACTCGACTTAAGCTAAAAACAAAATAACAAAAACATAAAATAAACATAAAATGAAACGGGATGGTAGTCCGTATGTTTTTTCTATTTTTCTTTTTCTCATTTTTTTTGTATTTTTCTTGATTTTTTCGATTTTTTTTTTTCCATACATTCTTGCCCTACCATCCAAAATAATACATCATAGGGGCGTCGGTTCTCCCCTTACACTTGAATTTTTACATAACTTTACAAATAATTATTCTAATGACTCGAATTAAGATAATTGAAAAACTTGGAGTACTTTTAAAATATTTAGCACATATGAGGGTAATAATGTTGTTCTTCCCCATTACTCCATTACACTAGTACTTTACCCATGAGTCCCAATCGTCCCAAAACAATATGTACAAGGATATGACTCGACTTAGCAACCATGTAATCAATTAGATAATTAACTTAGGGTTTAAACAAATGTTGTCACAATAATGCACTAAAAATGAGTGCATACAAGGTAGGCTAAGGCGATTTGGGTGTACATTTAAGTGGGGTGTAAACAAATTCTTCCTTTAAGTAAAATGCTTAAAGGTCGAAACGAAAAGATAGGCTCTGAGGGGTGTACTAGGGGTATCGTGTACTAAAAATGAGTACAACGCAAAGGGTGTGGGAGAATTACTTGACCAATGTAGCCAAAGTAATTATAACAAAAACACAGGTGTAAAACAATGGGTTAATCCTAATGCCTCTTATCATGTAGTAAATCTAACTACACGAATGTAGTCTCACTTGTGGCCTCGGAATGGTCCTAACGCAAGTTCTAGAATCTAAGTGCTACAGGTACACACATCATAACATAAATGCTTTTCCTACCAATTCTAGGGGCGAACCTCACATATTTGGAGGTGGAAAATTTTTTAGTGGTACGGTTTTTGTGCTAGTCATATAACTCCTATCCGTGAGACGCTCATTAAGATCAAAGTTTCACTCCTATATGTTGTAAAAAATTTTAAATTTGGCACTAAAATTGCCCTAACAGGTATTTATCTCAGTTTTATTACACATCTACCATTAAACAAACAAAAATCAAGCGTAATAGCATTCTCTAAAGTATCGTATTTTTACCCCCCCCCCCTTACACTTAAGATGAACATTGTCCCCAATGTTCAAATAACAAGATGTAAAAGTAAATAAGGTAAACGAATGAAATCAAATACTCCCCTGATTCGCTCGGTGGATAATGTGGTAACATGGTTAGATCTTCTTCCAAGAGAATGTAGAAGCTCCAAGACTAAAGCATCGCCATAAGCTTGATTCCACATACATTTCCTTGTCCAAAATAACCTGTTAAACCTGAGAAAACAAACACGAAAACCTGCATAACATCGGCGGGATAAATTCTATATATAAGGATATAATGCTTGTGGAATGATAATTTTGCAGATTCCTGGAGATTATAAGTTAGAGATTTAATAAAAACTTTTTATGAAAACAAAACTTTCAAAAATTTCAGAAAATTAAAACCTGACGCCGTCAGGTTGTAAATCCTGACGCCGTCAGAAATGATCTGACATAATTCTCATGTTAAGTTTCCGGAAAATTTCTGGAAAAACCTCTACCTTACTTCCTGGAAATCCTGCAAAATATCATTATGACTCGATATAAGCATTTGACTCAAACAAATACTAATATGTATGTTAATTTATTATTGTTACGATTCATGTTCATTTGTGTTCTAATAAACCGATTTGGATTTCCCTTACACTTAACTTTTGCAAAATACCTTTATATGTAGTTAAGACGAAGTTAAAAACAAGATAAAGCATTTTCACAATTTACTTTTGAACATGAATCAATAATAATAAAAATTAAACACACATACGGAAACAAAAAAATCAAACAAACAAATAAATAAACACACAAAGCAAATAAAGCTTGGGTTGCCTCCAAGAAGCGCTTTTCTTTATTAACGAGTCTTGTAGCTAGACTCAAAGTCACCGTACATTACGTGACTCCATCGTTGGTCACGGTTCCTAGGCCATTCTCATTTCCGGTTTTATATTCCGGTCCTAATTTCAAACAATCCTTGTAGAAACCGGATATCCTTCCCATAACATAGTCTACTCCTTTATTTCTATCCTCATCATTCCTATAGTAGACCGCTTGCTTAAGCTCCTTCTCAACATTTGACAAGTGTTGGAATTGTTCTATCTTATATGGCATTTGGTAGTTTACCTCATCGGTCTCATCCTTAAATCTAACTATCCTTAAGGAAGGTTCATAAGTCATTCTAGAGACCTCAACAAATGGTTTTCCAAAAACTACTTGAGTTAAGGATACATCGACTATTGGGCGGATATCTTCTACAATTACAAAGTCGGTGACATAGGTGAAGTTTCCTACATAAACCGGTAATCCCTTAACTCTTCCCGTGAAGTTACTCATCCAACCCTTGTCAGGGAACATCCTATACCCAAGTTGATTTTTCATTATCAAGTTGTAGTGGGCTCTAGTCATGATGTTTATGGGTGATCTAAGGTCGATGTAAGCTTTCCACACATGCAAATGTCCGATGTTGCATGGTATGTTGAGATTAGAAGGGTCGCCTATTTTTATAATTGGTCTACCTAGGAAGTATGGTGTCTCGGGGTCATCGAATAAGTCTGTATGATATGCGCGCTCTTCCTTAGTGGGTAGCCTATTGAAGTAGTCATCATCATCATCTACTTCTTCAATCTCACTTTTCCTAACTTCCTTATCAACCTCGACTTTCTTAACCTCATCCATAGGTTCACTATTATCTTCATTCCTATCAATCGGTTTGATAGTGACAATGTTGACGAAGTGGACATGTTTGGATGAAGAGGGGTCTTTTACTTGGGGTCCGCTATTTGTGTTCCTAGCGTCCTTATGTGGAGGTGATAGCACTTGGTTATTGAGGGCTTTTCAATAAGTTGTCAATTTTATTGGTCATCTCCGTTTGTTGTTGGTTGAATTCGGATTCAAACTTAGCTATCCGAGCTTCTTGAGATGCCATAAATTGGGACATCAATCCTTCAAAGTTATTGGTACTACCATAATTTTTGGAAGGATTGTTATTGAAAGTACGGTTCGAGTTGGAACCGCTTGATTGGAAACGATTAGGTGGGTTGGAAGAATTGGTTTGTTGTGTGTTTTGGTTTTGTTTCCACCTAAGGTTTGGGTGATTTTTCCATGAGGGGTTGTATGAATCACCGTAGGGGTTTGGCTCGGGTTTGAAAGTGTACCACTTGTCTCCCGCTCCGACGGTACGCGAGGATGCGTAGTCCGCAAAAGCTTGTTCGGGGAGTTCCATGCAATCACGAGTGTCGTGGGGACCACTACATAATTCACATGAAGAAGTGATTTTGTTCACTTGGCTTGAAGGTTTAGGAGCCTCGTAGGATTTCATAAGAAACTTGACTTGGTCTTCAAGTTCTATGATCCTACGGTCGGAAGTGCTTGAATTGTTCGAAGGCAAAGATATTGCCTTGACCGTTTTATTCAAATCACGGGGATCACTCCAACTTTCGTTGTCATAAAGAGCAAGATCTTCTAGGAGAGCCCATGATTGTTCCGCACTTAGATCACGTAGCTTACCACCGGCCGATTGGTCAATGGTTTGCCTCGTGGAAAGATTGATATGGTCATAGAAGATTTGGACTTGGAGCCAAAGTTCTATGCCATGGTGAGGGACTTTTTGGAGTAAGTCCTTGAATCGAGTCCACGCCTCGTAGAGGGTTTCGCCTTGACGTTGTTGGAACATCAAGATATCATTCCTTAGCTTGGTAGTTCTTCCTGGTGGGAAAAACTGAGCAAGGAAACGAGTGGTGAGATCATCCCAAGAGGTGATGGATCCTGCGGGTAGACGCTCTAGCCATTGACTAGCTTGGTCCCGCAGAGAGAATTGAAAGAGACGCAGTCGGGTCGTCTCTCGAGTGGCAACATCAAGGTCTATGGAATCAACGATTTTGAGAAAGTCCTTGAGATGTTGATTAGGATCTTCAGAACGAAGTCCATGGAATGCGCATCCGCTTTGCACCAACCGGATGGTGTCGGATCGCAAGGGTGTGACATTGGCTCCTTGAGTGAGCTCAATGGTGTTACGATAGCCATGGTGGCTAGGACGGGAGTAGTCTCCTAAGGTACGGGCTCTAGGAGGTGGGTGTTGTTGTGGTGGTGGGTTGTTGGGATCAAGGATATTACCACCTTCCATGATGTCGGATGGTAATGGTTACGAACAAAGAAACGAAGAAAAAAAAGATAGACTAAAGAAAACCTAGAAAAATAAAATAAAAATCTCACTAGAAAGGAATCTAGTGAGTAGACCTAATAAAATAAAAATTCAACCTAAACAATAACTATTCCCCGGCAGCGGCGCCAAAAACTTGATGCGTGGTTTTGCGACCTTACAACAGGTTTTACCTCTCGAGGGATCTCAAGAGGCTTACAACCCCACCAGGCAGTGTACCTGACCGATGTAGTATAGTGTAGTGGTAAGTACGGGGGATTGATCGTTCTCCACAGGGAATAGTGTCGTTAGGATTGAAAAACTACTCTAATTAGGTCTAAGGGTGAGAGAAGATTCTTTTTGTGTTTTTATATTTTTTTATGAAAGCAAGTAAAATCTCGGGTTTGAAGGAGTGGCGGGAATTAGTTGCTAGTCAACTAACCCAAATAACTACAAATGAAAATAAAATAAAATAACTGAAAATGAAAAGGTTGTGAAACTTATGTGGAGAGAAATGTGTTTACTTAGATTTCCTTACTCCCTAACTATCTTTTACCGGTTGATTAGTGTGTATTAATTGCGTGGATGACGGGTGTATTTCTTAATACCAATCGTGGGGTGGCGTACGTACTTCCCCAACTCTATGAGCTCCTACTTCACTCCTATGTCGAGCCAGCTAAGAAGCTCCTAACATGGGATCACTAGAATTCGCTCATGCATTAAATACAACCATAAAAACCTTAGTACGCATTGGTTCATGTTTCTTAAGACGTTCAAGCAAGTTACCGTATAGGAAGTTAGCCAGTTTTCTTAAGCCTAACATCGATGAACAATCATCCAATACAATTAATAACACACTAATAACCAATAATCAATGGTTAGGTTTCATTAGATCTAAGCAAACACAAGATAAATCTAGCCTAGCATGTTAATCAAAAGACAAGAACAAGATATAATCAAACAACACATAGACATATTGATTGATTAAATGATCACTTATCTTCAATTAAACATGGGAGATCCAAGGGTTTGAAAACCCTTAAAAATGGCAGAAATTCGTCTTAGGGTTTCTCCTCACAAAGTTGCACACTAATGACAAAAAATTGCAAAACTATATATAGAGTTTAAGGGCTGACGGCGTCACGTTGTAGATCTTGACGCCGTCACCTCGCCGTGTCTAGGGTTCCCGGATGGCCTTCTTGACGCCGTCCCTCTTTAATGCTCCAAAATCCTCCCTGGCTTATCAAGGCTTGACGCCGTCAGAAATAAGCTTGACGCCGTCTCGCTTTAACTTAAACCGTGATGGCCTTGATCACTTCAAAGGGTGACGCCGTCAGATTTTCCATTGTAAAATTCTCTGGCTTATCATGTGTATTTTTCATATCCACCTTTTTTGCCAAGCCATGACGCCGTCAAAGGTACTTTTCCAGCCGATTTTGAGACTTTGTCGTTTTCTTCACTTTTATGCTCCAAAAACGTCCAAAATGCTTCCTTTTCCAGATTTCTTCTCCAAAGTACCTAAAATGACAAAAGGAACGATTTAGGGCAATATTTGATCAAATAAATACGATTTAGGGCTTAAATGACCCCCTAAAAGCGGTACACTTTTCGCTTCATCATAATCCCTTACACTTGAGATCTGAAAACGCATGAAAATGTAAGAAAACGAGCGAAAACGTATGAAAACGTATGAAAACAAAATGGATGAAAACGTATAAAAACAGACAAAAACGTATAATAACGGATGAAGACGTATAAAAACGGATAAAAATATAAGAAAAACGGACGAAAACGTATAAAAACGGACGAACACGTATAAAAACGGATAAAACATATGACAACTTAAGAAAAACAGAATAAAACGTATAAAAATGGATAAAAACGTAAAAAAAAACGGACGAAAACGGATAAAACGTATGCAAAAGTAAGAAAACGGGCGAAAACGTATAAAAACGCATAAAAACAGATGAAAATGTATAAAAACGTAAGAAAAACGGACGAAAACGTATTAAAACAGTAAAAAACGTATAAAAACGGACGAAAACGGATAAAAAGGTATAAAAACGGACGAAAACGTGTAAAAACGGATAAAAACATATGGAAACTTTAAATTATAAACAGCCGTTATTATTAAGGATAAACGATGCAACGATCTTTAACCAAATGGGCTAACGTGTAAATTATAATGGAACTTACTTAACACCAGTTAAACTAAAGGACCGGTGGTGTTATTTGTTTACCAACTTAGGGACTACCAGTGCAACTTTAAACTTCGAGGGACGAAAGTTGTTACTTTTGACAAACCACATGGACCATCCATGAAATTTACTCTTTATAAATTAAACTTATTTTAAAACTTTTTGACCGGATCTAAACACACACGTTGTGTTGGGGATACTTTGAGTATATACTTGATAGCACGCGGAATTTACTACCAAGTATCTAGAAGATGTTTTGTGTTTGGTGATTGATTGAATAAAACAATAAGAACAAATAAGAACACAAACTATATCAACCAAACAATCACTTCAATATATATCGAACGATTACAATATGAACGTGAAGCTCTTGATAATTCGTATGAAGGGATATATTAAAACCCTAACTGAGGATCTCTCTTTATAGCACAAAGAGTCCTTTACAAGTAAACTATATTCTATACAAATAAGATATTCATCATATCCATTCCATATTTATCTTCACACGGTTTCACCTTGATCTCTTAAGCAGTCCTAACTTTTCTTCATCAGCAGTCCTAACTGTTCTTCCATCAGCAGTACTAACTGTTCTTGTATTCTTCAACCGTACTAACTGCTTAAGTTTAATTCCCAACAATCCTCCCCTAAACTTATGATTTCTATGCAAATCAACAAGTTTCTTGAATTAAACATCTGCTTATGTTGATGGGGTAGATTCTTTCAAACACTTATCTTTAATCTCGAAACACTTGGGAATTTTCTTCACATATCGTACTCTTTTGGTCAACTTTTCAAAAATTGCCAAAATTAAATTTATTCTTATAAGGAATTAATTCTAAGTACCAACCCAAAGAATTTACTTCCTTATACCAACCCAGCATTTAATTACTTTAATAACTCCATTGGTTCTATAAAAAGCCTTAAATTCTCATTACTAACCCATCACTCTTCACATCAACCTTCAAATCACAGCTATCAAACCCAATGAGTTCTTCCAATCCAAATATTGTTGAGATTTCATCAGATTCTTCTTCAGATTCAGAAAGTGATGGATGGAGATCCTACTTTCCACCGAACTACACTAATCTGACTATCAGAAACCCATCTCCAAAAGCTCAAGAAGTATCTTCTGACGATGACCTTCCAGTATCTTCTGATGATGATGATCAACAATCACTTCCACTATCAGTTGTATTGACAAGAGAGATAGAGAAAGCTGTGGCAAAAATGAGTAAGGTTCAAGTGCCCGAAAAACATCAACCACGTCCACTTCCAAGACCTGAGAAACAAGTTTTGGGACTTCCTAGTTGGAAAGTGTGGTACTCAATCGATGGCAAAGGAGTTCACAAATCCATGCCAGACTTCAAGGACAAAGGCAAAAGGAAGCTTGAGTAGTGGTTATGTGTTAGATTGGTTTAGGTTTGTGTGTTGGGAGTTGGTTGGTTTTGTTGGTTTTTCTTATGTGAAGCTCTTATGTAATGAATCCATCTTTAATGAATAAATTTTATGCACCTGTTTATAATCCATCTCTGACTTCTTAATTCCTCCCCTGAATTGCATATCATCTTTAACAGCAACTAGAACAAACTTTAATCCTCCCCTGTTTGGAAGAATCTTCACCATCAGATGAACTAGAATATATCACATCCAAGCTCAGCATCCAATATGACAATTTGTACAAGTTACCATCAATTCAGTTGTTTAGTTTCAAACTGCTCTCAATACTTCCAGATGTATTACCTTCTGAGAGAGGTGTATCACAAAGCATAAACTCAGTAGGAACTAAGTTTGAACAATCAGTACAAACTGGTGAAGCCAGCAGTCCAAACTGTTAACCCCAGCAGTACTAACTGTTAGCAAAAAGTTTTCAGAGATAAAATCAAATTGTAAGTTTAATGTGGATTCGAAAACATTTTTGTCCACTTATAGTTTTTAGCAAACTATCAGCTATGAACGGATTTGACATGTCTTTACCAATAGCCGTTTGCTATGGACTAGCCAACTCTTCACACTTAGATTTGGTGAGTTGATAACCAACCAGTTTTTGGTAAACTGTCAACCATAAACGGATTTGAGTAGTCTTTACCAGAAACTGTTTGATCTGGACTAGTTGATTCTTATGTTGGTTAGACATGGTGAATCAATTACCATTTGTTGTGTGACAAGCATTCACACTTGACAATCCAAACCACCATACTTTTCAAAGCACAATCCAAAGCAAAAAGCTTTTCTTAACCTGAAATGTTAGTCCAAAACCAAAGAAAACACAATACACAATATTCTCTTTTAACAGTTATCACAATGACTAACAAATGCACAAGCAGTACTAAAAATTATCAAGCAGTCTTAACTATACAAATAGCACAACTAGCAGTACAAAAACCAAAAACATTTAGACATTAATCTTTTGAAGGATTAAGCATTCCAATACCTGTTACCAAGTACTGAAATTTGCTTACATCAAAACCTTTTTGTTAAGAGATTAGCAAAGTTGTCATCAGTGTGTATTTTAACAACTTGTATTAACTTCTTTTCAGCACAGTCTCTTATGAAATGATTTCTAATTTCAATATGTTTAGTTTTTGAATGTTGAACTGGATTCTTAATGATACACATTGTACTGCTATTGTCTATATGTATAATTGTGTTTAAGAAATTGTACCCATAATCAAGCATCTGGTTTTGAATCCATAGAACTTGAGCACAACAACTTGCCGCTGCCACATATTCTGCCTCAGTAGTAGATGTGGCCACCATAGCCTACTTCTTACACTGCCAAGAGATTAATCTTCGACCTAAGAACTGACAACCACCTGTTGTAGACTTTCTATCCATGCTAGCACCAGCATAATCAGAATCAGAGAATGCCACTAGATCAAATGCAGACTCTTTAGGATACCATAGCCCCAAGTTAGGCTGACCTTTAAGGTATCTGAAGATTCTCTTTACTGCTGTGAGATGAGACACCTTAGGATTTACTTGGAATCTTGCACAGGCACAAACAACAAACATAATGTCAGGCCTAGATGATGTAAGGTACATCAGAGACCCAATCATAGATCTATACATGTGCACATCCACATCTTCACCACTGTGATCCTTTAATAGCAAATGTGTCTCCTTGTCAACTGGTGTACTAGCAACCTTGACATCTGTGAATTGGAATTTCCTCAATATTTCACCAACATATTTATCATGAGAGATAAATATACCATTTGGCTTTTGCTGTACTTGAAGACCTAAAAAGAAGGTAAGCTCTCCCATAGAACTCATCTGAAATTGGTCTTTCATCAGCTTTTCAAACTCCTTACACATCTGTTTCTTTGTAGAACCAAAAATGATGTCATCTACATAGACTTGTACCAGTAGAATATCACCCTTGTTCTTTTTAATAAAGAGAGTTTGATCAATTTTCCCTCTATGAAACCCATTCTTCAGAAGATATTTAGCAAGAGTTTCATACCAAGTTCTTGGAGCCTGATGCAGTCCATATAGAGCTTTCACCACTTTATAAACCTTGTCAGGATGCTCTGGGTCTATAAAACCTGGAGGTTGTGAGACATAGACCTCCTCATCAATAGTACCATACAGAAAGGCACTTTTCACATCCATTTGATAGACCATAAACCCCATAAATGAAGCATAAGCAAGAAATAATCTTATTGCTTCAATCCTGGCAACTGGAGCAAAAACTTCCTCATAATCTATACCCTCTTCCTGAGTATAGCCTTGAGCAACCAATCTTGCTTTATTCTTTATCACAATGCCCCTCTCATCCTTCTTGTTCCTGAATACCCACTTTGTACCAATCACTCTCATTCCCTTTGGTAGATCAACCAGAACCCATACATTCTAAATTTTGAATTGAAGCAGCTCTTCTTGCATAGCTTCAACCCAACTTGATTCTTCTAAAGCTTTTAAGACATTCTTGGGTTCAATCTGAGATAGAAAACAAACAAACATACACTCATGCTCATCATCACAAGGACCATTTATGTAATTTACTCTATAAAAAAGTACAAAAAAAATATATATTTTTTGTTTTTTATTCTGTTTACCGTATAACATAGTTTTTTTTATCAATTTCTCTTTTTTTGTAAGTTTAATGCTCATTCCGTATTTTTCATTTTACAGTTTTATAATATAAACAAAATTACAAAAAAAATATATATATAATAATAACAAAAATGTACAAATGGTTTTTCTAAGAGTACTTATAAACTTACCCTTGTGAAGATTAAAGGGGTGTTTGTTTATAAATGAGTAAATTACATGGATGGTCCATGTGGTTTGTCAAAAGTAACAACCTTTGTTCTTCGAAGTTTGAAGTTACACTAGTAGTCCTTAAGTTGGTAAACAAATAACACCATCGGTCCTTTAGTTTAACTGGTGTTAAGTGAGTTCCGTTATAATTTACACGTTAGCCCATTTGGTTAAAGATCGTTGCATCGTTTATCTTTAATAATAACGGTTGTTTATAATTTAAAGTTTCCTTATATTTTTATACGTTTTTACACGTTTTTGTCCGTTTTCTTACGTTTTTATCCGTTTTTATACATTTTTGATCGTTTTTATACGTTTTCATCCGTTTTTATACGTTTTATACATTTCCATACGTTTTCGCCCGTTTTCTTACATCTTTATACGTTTTATCCTTTTTCGTCCGTTTTTCTTACGTTTTTATTCGTTTTCGTCCATTTTTATATGTTTTCGTCCGTTTTCATACTTTTTCTTATACGTTTTCGTCCGTTTTTCTTAAGTTGTCATATGTTTTTATGCTTTTTTATACGTTTTCGTACGTTTTCTTTTAAGTTGTCATACGTTTTTATCCGTTTTTATACGTTTTCGTCCGTTTTTATACATTTCCGTCCGGTTTTCTTACATTTTTATATGTTTTCTTACGTTTTTATCCGTTTTCGTCCATTTTTAAACGTTTTCGTCCGTTTTTATACGTTTTCATCCATTTTTATACGTTTCCATACGTTTTTATATGTTTTCGTCTCTTTTATACGTTTTCGTTCGTTTTTATACGTTTTCGTCCATTTTTTTTTACGTTTTTATCCGTTTTTATACGTCTTCATCCGTTTTTATATGTTTTCGTCTATTTTTATACGTTTTCTTACGTTTTTATCCGTTTTTAGACTTTTTCATCCCATATGAAAACGCATGAAAATGTAAAAAAACGTGCGAAAACGTATGAAAACAAAACGTATGAAAACAAAATGGCTGAAAACGTATAAAAACAGACAAAAACGTATAATAACGGATGAAGACGTATAAAAACTGATAAAAATATAAGAAAAACGGACGAAAACATATAAAAAAGGACGAACACGTATAAAAACGGATAAAACATATGACAACTTAAGAAAAACAGAGTAAAACGTATAATAATGGATAAAAACGTAAGAAAAACGGACGAAAATGGATAAAACGTATGCAAAAGTAAGAAAATGGGCGAAAACGTATAAAAACGCATGGAAACGTATAAAAACGGATGAAAATGTATAAAAACGTAAGAAAAACGGACGAAAACGTATTAAAACAGTAAAAAACGGATGAAAACGGATTAAAAGGTAGAAAACGGACGAAAACGTGTAAAAACGGATAAAAACATATGGAAACTTTAAATTATAAACAGTCGTTATTATTAAGGATAAACGATGCAACGATCTTTAACCAAATGGGCTAACGTGTAAATTATAATGGAACTTACTTAACACCAATTAAACTAAAGGACCAGTGGTGTTATTTGTTTACCAACTTAGGGACTACCAGTGCAACTTTAAACTTCGAGGGACGAAAGTTGTTACTTTTGACAAACCACATGGACCATCCATGAAATTTACTCTTTATAAATTAAACTTATTTTAAAACTTTTTGACCGGATCTAAACACACACGTTGTGTTGGGGATACTTTGAGTATATACTTGATAGCACGCGGAATTTACTACCAAGTATCTAGAAGATGTTTTGTGTTTGGTGATTGATTGAATAAAACAATAAGAATAAATAAGAACACAAACTATATCAACCAAGCAATCACTTCAATATATATCGAACGATTACAATATGAACGTGAAGCTCTTGATAATTCGTATGAAGGGATATATTAAAACCCTAACTGAGGATCTCTCTTTATAGCACAAAGAGTCCTTTACAAGTAAACTATATTCTATACAAATAAGATATTCATCATATCCATTCCATATTTATCTTCACACGGTTTCACCTTGATCTCTTAAGCAGTCCTAACTTTTCTTCATCAGCAGTCCTAACTGTTCTTCCATCAGCAGTACTAACTGTTCTTGTATTCTTCAACCGTACTAACTGCTTAAGTTTAATTCCCAACAATCCTCCCCTAAACTTATGATTTCTATGCAAATCAACAAGTTTCTTGAATTAAACATCTGCTTATGTTGATGGGGTAGATTCTTTCAAACACTTATCTTTAATCTCGAAACACTTGGGAATTTTCTTCACATATCGTACTCTTTTGGTCAACTTTTCAAAAATTGCCAAAATTAAATTTATTCTTATAAGGAATTAATTCTAAGTACCAACCCAAAGAATTTACTTCCTTATACCAACCCAGCATTTAATTACTTTAATAACTCCATTGGTTCTATAAAAAGCCTTAAATTCTCATTACTAACCCATCACTCTTCACATCAACCTTCAAATCACAACTATCAAACCCAATGAGTTCTTCCAATCCAAATATTGTTGAGATTTCATCAGATTCTTCTTCAGATTCAGAAAGTGATGGATGGAGATCCTACTTTCCACCGAACTACACTAATCTGACTATCAGAAACCCATCTCCAAAAGCTCAAGAAGTATCTTCTGACGATGACCTTCCAGTATCTTCTGATGATGATGATCAACAATCACTTCCACTATCAGTTGTATTGATAAGAGAGATAGAGAAAGCTGTGGCAAAAATGAGTAAGGTTCAAGTGCCCGAAAAACATCAACCACGTCCACTTCCAAGACCTGAGAAACAAGTTTTGGGACTTCCTAGTTGGAAAGTGTGGTACTCAATCGATGGCAAAGGAGTTCACAAATCCATGCCAGACTTCAAGGACAAAGGCAAAAGGAAGCTTGAGTAGTGGTTATGTGTTAGATTGGTTTAGGTTTGTGTGTTGGGAGTTGGTTGGTTTTGTTGGTTTTTCTTATGTGAAGCTCTTATGTAATGAATCCATCTTTAATGAATAAATTTTATGCACCTGTTTATAATCCATCTCTGACTTCTTAATTCCTCCCCTGAATTGCATATCATCTTTAACAGCAACTAGAACAAACTTTAATCCTCCCCTGTTTGGAAGAATCTTCACCATCAGATGAACTAGAATATATCACATCCAAGCTCAGCATCCAATATGACAATTTGTACAAGTTACCATCAATTCAGTTGTTTAGTTTCAAACTGCTCTTAATACTTCCAGATGTATTACCTTCCGAGAGAGGTGTATCTGATGTGTTTTTTATAGTCTATAATAAACTACCAAGTTTTAAATTTATAATTGCCGAACTAACCTATAGACTAAAACACTAACGAGCAGTGTACCCGGTCAATGTGTATAGTTTCTAGGTAAGCAAGGGTCGTTCACTAGGAGCGAAGCTAAAGTGATCTAAAGGTATTTTAGTCTCTAATCTAACTAAACTAAACTAGAAAGCAATTAAAGATAGATGGGGGTTTAGCCTGAGAGGCTATCACGAGTTTGTGTGTATAATTAAACTAAATACAGGAAAGTAAATAACTAAACTAAAGATAGATCGATATATAGAAGAACGGGTTAGCCAAGCCTAATCCATCTAATAGTTATACATGCTTATGTCTACTTGTTTTAATTCATTCAATTGTTTTGCCATCAATCCGATTATTAATCCTGTCACAATTGAATAACCTACCATCGTGGTGGGAAAGAGGACATGATCATAGTGACCTATCTAGCATCAATACTAACTTATCGCTTTAAACCGTCTAACCTAGTTTGGCATTACGCGCTACTAGTCCTAATAGTGGCATAAGGCACGGTTCCGGTGTGTTCCCTCTAAGCCGACTAATAGGATTCGGATTACTACACTTTATGATCAATTAAAGTAACCACAATTACAGATAGTTAAGTTACCACATTAAACCAATAAGTTCATAATCTAGTTACATAGACTTTTACTAGTTATAAGCAATAAACGAGTTTTTATCGATAAGCACCCAATCCAATAACAAAGTAAACACATCAACACAAGCATAAAAACTAATAAAACTTCATAAACATGACTAACACCTAAGGGTGTTAGCCCATAATCTCAGTAACAATACATAAAGTTGTAATCAAAGCAAACGAATAAGAATTCATAATGAAAACGATACGCTAACCGAACGATTACACTTAATATAAGGTTCTTGAGATGATCTTCTAGGATGATTGGATCTTCAAGGAGGTCTTCTGCTGTTTGGAGGAGTTTTTGGTCTTCTGGGAACGACCCCAAGGGTCCCCAATGATACCCTAATTCGTTAATGAGCTCGGTATTTATAGATTCTGAAATCTGGGTCGATACGGCGCATCTAGAGAGTTAGATGCGCCGCATCTATAAGTAAACGTAGCCTCCAAGTCTGAAACTGACCCAATACGGCGCATCTAAAGACCAGATGCGCCTCATCTCCCAATACGGCGCATCTAAGGACCAGATGCGCCGCATCTCCTTCAGATTCAGATAGATTTTCTTTTTCTCTTCGCGTGGCCGCTTGAATCAACTAAATCGGAGTCCGGATGAAGATTTTATGGCCAAAATACGAAAGCATCTTCAAGTGTCGACTTGTAATCTTGACTTCTTCATTAAGCTTCTAATCTCCACTTGATTTCTTTGGTAAGGATTGTGTATGGCCAATACGGCGCATCGGATTGGTCCGATGCGGCGTATCTGGAGTAGAACAAGTTGGTTCTTCTTCGTTGACCAAAGTTTCATATGCGGCGCATGATAAAATCAGATGCGGCGCATGCTTCAAAGTCAGGCAATGGTCTTTAATCTCTTCAATTCAGCAGACTTTTCCAACTTGATTCATTTTGCTCCAATTTCCGTCCGAAATCATTAACTTTCACCAAATGCTTGTTTATACTGAGAATTACAAAAGTAAACGATTAAGTGTCAATTCTCATATAAAGTGATATAAAACAAGTCATTAATATGGGATAAATGATGCTAATAATATGTCGTTATTTGATGTCATCAAATATCCCCCCACTTGAACTTTACTTGTCCTCAAGTAAACCTTAGATTAAACTTATGAAAATGTATCCTAAAAGATATTAGGATTTATTTTTATATTTAAGCATGTATTCGTTTCATCATAATCACACAACCAAACACTTAACGAATTAGAAATAAAATAAAATGTTTTTGATAAAAGCAAATCTAATCGTTTAACTGTCCAGTCGTGACGAATATTCTATCATAAGCTTGGCAAGTATACACATCTCCCCCACTAAAGCCAAGGAATAACAAGTCTAAAGCGGTAAAAAGGGTTTTTAGGCTTAAGGGTTAATCATTCTCCTTAATCTCTATCGATCTCAAATTCCAGAAAAGGCGACAAAATCACAAATACATGATCGAATCCACGAACACGATACTTGCAATTGCTCAAATCCTTAACTCGAATAGGCTAAAGATAGGTCCAAACTTCACCAATAATAATATATCAAAAAGGGCGACAAAATCATAAATACATAGCCGAATCCACGACTACGATACTTAAGATTGCTCAAATCCCTAATCTCAATAAATCAAAGGTTTGGTTGGATAAAGAATAATATAGGGTATGGATAATATTTTGGATATAAATTGGTGTAAAATGAAAAATAAACAAAACAAATAAATTAAAATCCTAAGTGTGGTTAATCACTATCCCAACCATCTCATGAATAAGACTCATATCATTGAATAACTCACGCTTTAACACTTGAAACACACGCTTTAGGTAGACACGAATTATACTCAACAAGATCTCAATCAAAGAATAAACCTTAGTTGGCGTTCCCATAACTGCCAATTCCCATTCAATCCATATATATAGTATATAACAAATAGTGGTTATATCGACCACTTAATACAAAACTTTACATAAGTTGGTTAAAACAAACATCCAACTCTTCCTCTTTTTTTTTTTTTTTTTTTTTTTTTTTTTTTTTTTTTTTTTTTTTGAATAAACAAAGATGTGTAAAATTTCACCACATCACTATAATGATAATTCTGGATAATTTTTCCATGTTTTTCACAACTTCAGAAATAACGGTAATAGTGAAAGTAGTAAACACACGAAAAATAAACTCAAAGATATACAATATTTACTTTCACTCCAATTGCATTGTGCAATTTCCCGACCTAACCAAAGATAATGAATTACGCACACGAACACAGGTAATGTAAGGAAACACACTTTGCCTATAGCAATTAACCAACCACGGATTCTAATCTACAGGGTAGGCTAAGGTGTAAGGGTGTAACGAAACATTTTAAACATAGGTGTAAGAAACGAAAGGAATGGCTCTGAGTGTTTTCTAGGGGTATCTTACTCTAAAAATGAGAGTAACAAAAGGGTTTATACGGGGGTTAACTAACCAGTGTAGTTAGCTAATATCACATAACATATAAAGGCTATTTGGGTGAAATCCTAGAAATTTACCAATTTAAACAAGTCATTCCAATTATATAAATAATACTTATTATGGTGGTCTCGAATAGTATACAAGCCAAGTTCTAAAGTTTACAAGTCACCGGCACACTCATAGATTTGTGAATTTTGATAAGTTCACAATTTTTGAAAATAAGGTTATGTGTGCAGCTATGCAACTTAGATTAAACAAGAGCATGCTAAAAAAAATTTAAATTTTTATAATTAAGCATAGATTAAAGCATATTTTTGAAAATTTAAGGACAAGTAACGTTCTAATTCTCCATCCCCCCACTTAAGTTAAACAACGTCCTCGTTGTTTGTATTTGAAATTAAAAACAAGAGATAGAAAGAATTAGAACGGAAAACTCCCCTGAGATTTGCTCGGTATGATCCTCCATGTAAGAATTCGAGCATATAAAATGTGGGAGTTCATCAACATCTTCAATCGTCCAGACCTGTAAAAATATAGAGACCACAGAAAAATAGACTCGAGAACATCTCGTTAATCATTGGTTAGAAAAATAAAATAAATAAACAAATTACAGGTCAGAGTGTCGATGCGCCGCATCCATGGAATATTGGATACGTCGCATCAACAACCTGTAGGAAATATTAAACTGCATGCAATGGGATAATACGCCGTATCGATAGAAATTGATGCGTCGCTTCTTATTTTATTAATTCGAAGTCTGTTTTTAACAAATAATTAGATACGCCGTATCTGTACAACAGATGCGTCGTATGTCGGTTATGGTTTAAAATTTTTTCTGATTAAAAACAGAATACGGCGTATCTAGGGGATAGATGCGCCGTACTCGAATTATTAAATGCGCTGTATATAAAATGAAAACGCCATACGCCGCATCTAGAATACAGATGCGCCGTATCGTTTGTATCAGCAGAATACAGCGATAGCAGTCATGCAGAAAAAACAAATAAAAATAAACACAAGAAAATAAAATAAACTAAAAAGAAAGTAAAAGACAAGCATGGGTTGCCTCCCACGAAGCGCTTGTTTTTGTTCGAGTCACGAGCCTGACTCTACCCTTATTTACTATGTAATAGGGTATTGTTCCCCCCACTTGGGATCAAGTGCGGGTGATAGTAGCAATAAACACGAAGAGAGTGTAAATTTGCTAGTAAAGATGGAAGAAATAAATAAAAATCATACCTTGGCAATATATGTACATCTTTCCTATCCTTAACCGGTTTGGTTGATAAATTGGATGATTTGACCATTCCATCTGAAAGAGTAGTGTGTTGAGGAAAAATGAGTCTCCTTTCTTTATGGTTAGTCTCTTTGGTAGTAAGGCGTCCCTTGACTTCCGCAGAAGATGAGAAAGGGTCTTTGGCAAGTAAAAGTTCGAGTTCCTCTATAACCTTCATAGGGTCGAAATCATCATCTTCATCAATTGTAGCAATGTTTAAGAGCTCATCACCAAATTCTTCCTCGAGCTCCACCAAATACGGGTTGATCACAGGTGCTTCATGTGCTTGAATAGGTAGTGTAATATACTCCACCTCATTATCCTTTTGTTTTGCAACCTGTTTAGGAAAACTAGCAAGATTATTAGTAACGGGATCAATAGTATTAAATAAATTTGTACCACTTTTTGTTGTAAGTGACTCCAATTCATCTTGTGAGTCTCCTTCTTCAACTAATGGTCTTGCAATTTCATCTTTATCCCGAATAGCCGCCTCAAATAAGTCATCCCACATTTCTTCAAAATCCTTTGTGGGGTCATAATCTGGCTCATCTGTTCCACGCATGAATATTTCATTTTGTTGTGGCAATTGCGGTATGGCATCGTACACAATACAATCAAAACTTTCAATATTAGAATACTCATTATCTTCATCCGATGGAATATCATCATGGTGTTTTTGATATGATGAGAATATATTTTCCAACTCGGGTGGAAAATCACTAGTAATAGCATTATACACCATTGTCCCATATTCGTCTTCATTTTCATCATAAGCACTTTCGGATGAATAAGCTTCTTTGTAAACAATTGCCGGATTTTCATTTAAATCAAACACTTGTGACTCTTCTTCATCTTGGGCAACTTCCGGAGAAATAACATCATCAATAACTATTGCCGGAAACCTAATTGCACCAAAATCGTATGATTCTTCTTCATCATCATCATTTGATAAAGTCCAAGTGTGTCGAAATGGCAATTTGTTTCTTTCTTTCCCTGACTTTTCCTGCTTCAATAACAAGTATTCTTCCATCGTGAGTTCCTTATCCTCGATGACTTGTGCACCATATCTTGCTCTTTCCCAATCGTAGATCCCATTATTGCTCAAGGCTCTTTCCTCTTCAAGCCTCATGTATTCTTCCATAGTAATGTCTGGATTGTCCATCTTCATTATTACCTGAAAGATAAACAACCAAGAACAGCAGTAGACGAAACAAAAATAAAAACTAAACTAATAAAAATTAAATAAACACAAAAAATAAAAAATAAATAAAAATATTTTTAGGTCACAGAAGATGGATACGCCGTATCCAACAGACAATGGATACGCCGTATTAGCTTCCTGCAATTTTTTTTTTTTTTTTTTTTTTTTTTTTTTTTTTTTTTTTTTTAGAAAATTTTAAAATTAAAAATCACACAAACTAAAAAAAAATTGTCGCAGAACGTCAATGCGCCGTATTTACAGACAAGAATACGCCGTATTGAAATCAGACAGATGCGCCGTATTCACAGACAAGAATACGCCGTATTGCCTTTCTGAGACAGAAACACAGAATGACAAAAACACACAGAAACTAACGAAAACAAATAAAAACTAAAATACCAATAAATCAAATTAAACAATCACTCCCCGGCAGCGGCGCCAAAAACTTGATGTGTTTTTTATAGTCTATAATAAACTACCAAGTTTTAAATTTATAATTGCCGAACTAACCTATAGACTAAAACACTAACGAGCAGTGTACCCGGTCAATGTGTATAGTTTCTAGGTAAGCAAGGGTCGTTCACTAGGAGCGAAGCTAAAGTGATCTAAAGGTATTTTAGTCTCTAATCTAACTAAACTAAACTAGAAAGCAATTAAAGATAGATGGGGGTTTAGCCTGAGAGGCTATCACGAGTTTGTGTGTATAATTAAACTAAATACAGGAAAGTAAATAACTAAACTAAAGATAGATCGATATATAGAAGAACGGGTTAGCCAAGCCTAATCCATCTAATAGTTATACATGCTTATGTCTACTTGTTTTAATTCATTCAATTGTTTTGCCATCAATCCGATTATTAATCCTGTCACAATTGAATAACCTACCATCGTGGTGGGAAAGAGGACATGATCATAGTGACCTATCTAGCATCAATACTAACTTATCGCTTTAAACCGTCTAACCTAGTTTGGCATTACGCGCTACTAGTCCTAATAGTGGCATAAGGCACGGTTCCGGTGTGTTCCCTCTAAGCCGACTAATAGGATTCGGATTACTACACTTTATGATCAATTAAAGTAACCACAATTACAGATAGTTAAGTTACCACATTAAACCAATAAGTTCATAATCTAGTTACATAGACTTTTACTAGTTATAAGCAATAAACGAGTTTTTATCGATAAGCACCCAATCCAATAACAAAGTAAACACATCAACACAAGCATAAAAACTAATAAAACTTCATAAACATGACTAACACCTAAGGGTGTTAGCCCATAATCTCAGTAACAATACATAAAGTTGTAATCAAAGCAAACGAATAAGAATTCATAATGAAAACGATACGCTAACCGAACGATTACACTTAATATAAGGTTCTTGAGATGATCTTCTAGGATGATTGGATCTTCAAGGAGGTCTTCTGCTGTTTGGAGGAGTTTTTGGTCTTCTGGGAACGACCCCAAGGGTCCCCAATGATACCCTAATTCGTTAATGAGCTCGGTATTTATAGATTCTGAAATCTGGGTCGATACGGCGCATCTAGAGAGTTAGATGCGCCGCATCTATAAGTAAACGTAGCCTCCAAGTCTGAAACTGACCCAATACGGCGCATCTAAAGACCAGATGCGCCTCATCTCCCAATACGGCGCATCTAAGGACCAGATGCGCCGCATCTCCTTCAGATTCAGATAGATTTTCTTTTTCTCTTCGCGTGGCCGCTTGAATCAACTAAATCGGAGTCCGGATGAAGATTTTATGGCCAAAATACGAAAGCATCTTCAAGTGTCGACTTGTAATCTTGACTTCTTCATTAAGCTTCTAATCTCCACTTGATTTCTTTGGTAAGGATTGTGTATGGCCAATACGGCGCATCGGATTGGTCCGATGCGGCGTATCTGGAGTAGAACAAGTTGGTTCTTCTTCGTTGACCAAAGTTTCATATGCGGCGCATGATAAAATCAGATGCGGCGCATGCTTCAAAGTCAGGCAATGGTCTTTAATCTCTTCAATTCAGCAGACTTTTCCAACTTGATTCATTTTGCTCCAATTTCCGTCCGAAATCATTAACTTTCACCAAATGCTTGTTTATACTGAGAATTACAAAAGTAAACGATTAAGTGTCAATTCTCATATAAAGTGATATAAAACAAGTCATTAATATGGGATAAATGATGCTAATAATATGTCGTTATTTGATGTCATCAGTATCACAAAGCATAAACTCAGTAGGAACTAAGTTTGAAGAATCAGTACAAACTGGTGAAGCCAGCAGTCCAAACTGTTAACCCCAGCAGTACTAACTGTTAGCAAAAAGTTTTCAGAGATAAAATCAAATTGTAAGTTTAATGTGGATTCGAAAACATTTTTGTCCACTTATAGTTTTTAGCAAACTATCAGCTATGAACGGATTTGACATGTCTTTACCAATAGCCGTTTGCTATGGACTAGCCAACTCTTCACACTTAGATTTGGTGAGTTGATAACCAACCAGTTTTTGGTAAACTGTCAACCATAAACGGATTTGAGTAGTCTTTACCAGAAACTGTTTGATCTGGACTAGTTGATTCTTATGTTGGTTAGACATGGTGAATCAATTACCATTTGTTGTGTGACAAGCATTCACACTTGACAATCCAAACCACCATACTTTTCAAAGCACAATCCAAAGCAAAAAGCTTTTCTTAACCTGAAATGTTAGTCCAAAACCAAAGAAAACACAATACACAATATTCTCTTTTAACAGTTATCACAATGACTAACAAATGCACAAGCAGTACTAAAAATTATCAAGCAGTCTTAACTATACAAATAGCACAACTAGCAGTACAAAAACCAAAAACATTTAGACATTAATCTTTTGAAGGATTAAGCATTCCAATACCTGTTACCAAGTACTGAAATCTGCTTACATCAAAACCTTTTGTTAAGAGATCAGCAAAGTTGTCATCAGTGTGTATTTTAACAACTTGTATTAACTTCTTTTCAGCACAGTCTCTTATGAAATGATTTCTAATTTCAATATGTTTAGTTTTTGAATGTTGAACTGGATTCTTAATGATACACATTGTACTGCTATTGTCTATATGTATAATTGTGTTTAAGAAATTGTACCCATAATCAAGCATCTGGTTTTGAATCCATAGAACTTGAGCACAACAACTTGCAGCTGCCACATATTCTGCCTCAGTAGTAGATGTGGCCACCATAGCCTGCTTCTTACACTGCCAAGAGATTAATCTTCGACCTAAGAACTGACAACCACCTGTTGTAGACTTTCTATCCATGCTAGCACCAGCATAATCAGAATCAGAGAATGCCACTAGATCAAATGCAGACTCTTTAGGATACCATAGCCCCAAGTTAGGCTGACCTTTAAGGTATCTGAAGATTCTCTTTACTGCTATAAGATGAGACACCTTAGGATTTACTTGGAATCTTGCACAGGCACAAACAGCAAACATAATGTCAGGCCTAGATGATGTTAGGTACATCAGAGACCCAATCATAGATCTATACATGTGCACATCCACATCTTCACCACTGTGATCCTTTAATAGCAAATGTGTCTCCTTGTCAACTGGTGTACTAGCAACCTTGGCATCTGTGAATTGGAATTTCCTCAATATTTCACCAACATATTTATCCTGAGAGATAAATATACCATCTGGCTTTTGCTGTACTTGAAGACCTAAAAAGAAGGTAAGCTCTCCCATAGAACTCATTTGAAATTTGTCTTTCATCAGCTTTTCAAACTCCTTACACATCTGTTTCTTTGTAGAACCAAAAATGATGTCATCTACAAAGACTTGTACCAGTAGAATATCACCCTTGTTCTTTTTAATAAAGAGAGTTTGATCAATTTTCCCTCTATGAAACCCATTCTTCAGAAGATATTTAGCAAGAGTTTCATACCAAGCTCTTGGAGCCTGATGCAGTCCATATAGAGCTTTCACCACTTTATAAACCTTGTCAGGATGCTCTGGGTCTATAAAACCTGGAGGTTGTGAGACATAGACCTCCTCATCAATAGTACCATACAGAAAGGCACTTTTCACATCCATTTGATAGACCATAAACCCCATAAATGAAGCATAAGCAAGAAATAATCTTATTGCTTCAATCCTGGCAACTGGAGCAAAAACTTCCTCATAATATATACCCTCTTCCTGAGTATAGCCTTGAGCAACCAATCTTGCTTTATTCTTTATCACAATGCCCCTCTCATCCTTCTTGTTCTTGAATACCCACTTTGTACTAATCACTCTCATTCCCTTTGGTAGATCAACTAGAACCCATACATTCTGAATTTTGAATTGAAGCAGCTCTTCTTGCATAGCTTCAACCCAACTTGATTCTTCTAAAGCTTTTAACACATTCTTGGGTTCAATCTGAGATAGAAAACATACAAACATACACTCATGCTCATCATCATGATGTTTCTCCTCATATACCACAATGAGAAATCTATGATGATCTAGGTCTTGTATTTGCCTTCTGGTCTTGACTCCAGATTGTACATCTCCTATGATATTGGTAAGTGGATGATTCCTATGTACAATAGTATGGGGAGTAGAAGGAGCTGCATAGCTGGTAGGCATGTTTTGCAGACCATCTCCAAAGAAATCAAACTCATCAACTTGAGAAGCAGTATCAACTGGTGAATCAAGATGAGGTTGACTTGGTCCAGCAACATCACTATTTTGCTCAGCAGTTGTAACTTGTGGCTGAGCAGTACTAACTCCATTTGTACTGCTCGTTGGATTTTCAGCTTCTTTACCATTCTGACCACTTGTTTCAGCAACATCATTCTCTTTGTCTACACCACTTGATGAAGGAATATCATCTTTCTTTGTAGAAGACTCATTCAATGGACTTTCTTTCATGACTGGTATGAAAATGAAATCATCATCTTCCTCCTCTGAACCTGCATCATGGTTTGCATTTGTACCTGTAACAGGCACATAATTCATGGAATCTGAAAGACTGTCAATATCAAAGATCCAATCTGGACCTACACCTGCAACATTTGGTTTATTCTCCAAAAATTCTATGTGCAGATTTTCTTCTACATGCTTGGTGCTTGTATTGTACACCCTAAAAGCCTTACTGTGCAGAGAATAACCAACAAAGAAACCTTTCTCAGATTTCCCATCAAACTTTCCTAGTTGGTCTTTGGTATTAAGGATAGTAACATGACAACCAAAAGGTCTCATGAAGCTTAAAGCAGGAGTTCTACCTCTAAGAAGCTCATAAGCAGTCTTATTGTGAGGTTGCACAACTAAAACCCTATTCAATACATAACAAGCAGTGCTAATTGCTTCAGCCCAAAATGAAACTGGTAGCTTAGAGTCAGCTAACATTGTCCTAGCAGCCTCTATAAGAATCCTATTCTTTCTCTCAGCTACACCATTTTGCTGTGGGGTTCTAGCTACACTAAATTCCCTCTTAATACCTTTTTCTCTGCAAAAGTCATCCATCACCCTATTCTTAAATTCAGTCTCATTGTCACATCTGATTATTTTAACTTTCTTATCAACTAGGTTTTCTACTTCAACAATAAAGGTCTTAAGGATTTGTTCGGAAATTAAGCTTAAGCAGTTAAGACTGTTGGAGGTAACAGTTAGGACTGTTGAAGATGGAAGTTAAGACTGCTGAAGAGTGTTGAAGACATGAGCAGTTAAGACTGCTGAGTGAAGAAGTTAGTACGGTTTATGATTTATGTAAGTAGATAAATATGGAAAAGATATTGTGTATATCGTATAGAATTAGATTGATAGTTATCTTGTAAAGGAATCCTTGGTCTATAAAAGGATTGCCTAGGTTAAGGTTTAGATATACAATATACGAAAGATTCAAGGTTGTAAACCCTAGTGATAGGAGATCACTCGTATTATTATTCTAATAATATTGAATCGTTGAAGGTTATTATTCTGTGTTCTTTATTTAATTCAAATCATACAAAACACATAAAGTCTTCTAAGTGCTAGCTAGTAAATTCCGCGTGCTAGACTAAGTATAATTCTTCGTATCACATCTAACACAAGGAGTGTGTGTAGATCCGGTCAAGTGGTATCAGAGCCAGGTTGCTGATACATAGATTTAGAAGATCCGAGAAGAACAAAGATGGACATGGAAACAACACCATCCACAACCAACATTGCTGCTAAGCTTCCTATGCTTAAACCTAATGAGTTTGACATGTGGAGACTTCGTATTGAGCAGTTTTTCCAAGTGCAAGACTATACACTTTGGGAGATCATTGAAGAAGGAAACTCTTTTACACCAGTAACAACAACAACTGTTGTTGAAGGTAAAACTGAGACTAATGTGCAGACAAAGCCAACCACCACTGAAGAGAAGGCAAGGTACAAGAATGATGTTAAGGCTAGAAGTTTGCTTCTGATGACTATTCCCATTGACCAGTTGTTGAATTTTAGCAATTTTAAGTGCGCTAAAACTCTTTTTGAAGCTGTTGTTGCAAGATATGGTGGGAAGGAAGCCACCAAGAAAACCCAGAAGGCCCTTCTCAAGCATCAGTTTGAGAACTTTACAGCAACAAGCAGTGAGTCGTTGGATCATATGTTCAATAGGCTTCAAAAGTTGGTGAGTCAATTGGCTGTTCTAGGAATTGAGATGCCTCAGGAAGCTCTCAACTCCAAGTTTCTGAGGAGTCTACCTTCTGAATGGGCTATGCATGTGGGAGTATGGAAAAACAAGCCTGATATAGACTCCATGAGCTTAATGGATCTCTATAGCAACTTCAAGATAGTTGAACATGATATCAAGAAGTCTTCTGGATCAAGCTCAAGCTCAAGCTCAAGCTCAGGGAATTTGGCCTTTGTATCAACTTCCAGTTCCTCAAGTCCAGATGAAGAAGAGCAAGTTGCTGGAGCAGTTGGAACTGCTAGTGCAAACCTTGGTACTGCTAGCACCTCAAGCAGTACTAGTGGACTTTTGAATGATGACATTTATTGTGCTTTCTTGACTACTCAGGACAATGGAAGTATGTTAACTCATTCAGATCTTCAAGAGATTGATGAAGATGCTATTGAAGAGATGGACATTAAGTGGCAGCTCTCTCTTCTCAGTTTGAGAGCTAGGAGATTCTTGAAGAAGACTGTAAAGAAGATTGTCATAAACAGTAATGATGTTTGATGAGTGTGTAAATACTCATCATTTTATACCCATTTTAGACCATAAAAATACTGAAAATAACCAAATATACCAAATTATACTGCAGATATCCTTGGTTTGTGTTTTTATGTGTTTCAGGTACAAAAGGATTGAAACCAGGGCAAAAACGAGCACGAGATTGGAATATCATCAAAAGCCGATACCGGGAAAGGAATTTATGAGTTTGGTCCGGGATATTGCTTAAATTATCAAAGTCAACCCTCAAGAATGTCAACTTGTCAAGATTGGCCCTTGGAAGTAATTTTGCAAAAATGACAAATTTGGTCCTTAGAATTTCAGAAATGGCAGTTTTAGTCCCTTAACTTAAAAAACCAATTCACTAAATCCTAACTCAAAACACCACAACCCATTCCCAGTCCAATCCTTAACCCAGCTAAAACCCAGCCACAATCCAAACCCAACCCGTTTTATCCCATTAGCTAATACCAGGTTTGACCACAAGTCAAACCCACCTTCTTCTAAACCATTGCCGCCCAAAACCATACCACCTTCACCCACCTTATCAGACAATACCACCCCCTCCTAAGCTTTTTCTACACCCTACCTAACAAGCCAAAAGCAATTAATGCTTCTTCCCCATTTCAAGTTATCAGAGATAGTGGATTTTTCCACTATCTTCATTTTGGCGCCAAAATGGATTTCAAGGGCTGAGATTGATTCTCTCCAATCCAAGGGTTCAGAAGTGATCAGAGGTTGAAGACAAGATGTTCCCAGATATTATTAGTATAAATAGGCATCAATTGTAAGCCTTTAAGGCATCTAGTTAATTATCAGTAGTCGTTTTTATTACTTAGTCATTTTATTTTGTAATTTCCAATTCTCAGTTGTTAATTCAAGTTAATTTCAGTCAAAGTAATCTAAATTCAAGCAACTTTGTATTAAATTTCAGTTATAATAAATTTCAAGTTTTTATTCAAATCGAATTAAGCTTAAGTACTGATGAACTCAAATAAGTACATTTTATTACTATCATTTATCCTACTAATTTGACTTGTTTTACTATATTATGTATGAGGATTGATACTTAATCGTTTACTTTTGTAATTCTCAGGTAAAAACAAGCATTTGGTGAAACTTGGCGATTTTGGACTAATAATGGAGCAAAACGTGCATAAAGTGAAGAGTCTACTGAAATGAAGAAGATCAAGACTAATCTGCTCCAGATGCGCCGCATCTCACTATCAACATGCGCCGCATCTCTATCAAGATGTCACCAGATACGATCCAAGATACAAGAGGACATGCGCCGCATCTAATAAAGAGTTACGCCGCATCTTCTGGCGGTGTACGAATATTCCTGAATATTATAATCTTGGACCCCACGCGAAGTTACGTAGATACGCCGCATCTACTTAAGTAGATGCGCCGCATCTTCCCTCAGACACAAACTATAAATACCCCGTAGACCAGACTAGTTCCACAGATTCGAGAGTTCGAAACCCTAAAGACAGAAGACCGAACAGAAGAGAAGGACGAATTCAGTCAAGAGGCAGCACAAGACACACCCAAATCGAAGATACAAGAGCTGTAAGAAGGTGCTGCATGTATTTAATTCATTAAGTAGTTTTGTTTTATTGTTTTAGCAAACTTTAATTCATCAGGATTGGTGGCTTGTGTAATGTGACAACGGAAAGATTGCACTCCCTTTAATACTTGCTTTCCCATCAATTAAAGTTTATATGTTGATGTCTTTGGTTACTACTTATTAGTGCATTGACCACCTCTGTGTTTATTAGTGGCTTGCGGGCACCCGACTGCGGGACAAGGTGTGGCTCCCACGGTTGTTTCTAAATTGATCACTTAGGAATAACTTTTAGACATAAGTCGTCATTAAGGGTTTACTCGCCGATGAGAATAGGACCAACGAGAAAGGGTTAATTACATACACTTCATATAAAGCTATCAATAAAACAAGTGACAAACTACTTAATCATAAGGACAGCCCTCTTATTGTCTCAAGTATCTATCTGTGTACGTGTGTGCTACTTGCTGATTCGTGCCTATTTGTTTATTTTATTGTTTAATTGCAAACAAAACTGTGCCAGTCTCTCAGGCTGAAACCCCCTTGCGTTAGGATATTAAAATACTGATTAGATTAACGAGATTATACGTTCCACTCTTAGTGATCGACACTCTACTTACCATTATCTTCATACTGACCGGGTACACTGCTCGTTAAGTGTGTGTGTTATTGATAAGTCGGCTAAATATAAATTTAAAACTTGAGTAGGCATTAAAACTGCTAAACCGCAACGACACATCACGCGCATCAAGTTTTTGGCGCCGTTGCCGGGGAGTGAATTGTTATTTTCTGTTAATTTGATTAGTATTTTAATTAGGTTATTTTTCTTTTTATTAGATTAATTGCATCATTGTACTATTTTGCATATTTGTTGTATTGTGTGTTATTTGTTTGCTTTTGTTTTTATTTTTGTGTGTTTTATTTTTTGTTTGTGTGTTTAATTTTTTGTTTTTATTTTTCGTATTTTTCTGTTCTGCTATCGTTGTACTGTGCTAAATCAAACGATACGGCGCATCTGATCTCTCAGATACGGCGTATTGCGTTTAATTTTTTTTATACAACGCGTTTAATTAATTCGATACGACGCATCTTTTCCCCAAGATACGGCGTATCTGTTTTTAACAAGAAAATTTTTCTAAGCGATAAAGTAATACGACGCATCTGCTTTTGTAGATACGGCGTATCTGTTTTGATAAAAATTTTTCTAAACGTTAACGCCATACGACGCATCTGCTTTCGCAGATACGGCGTATCTATTATTTTAATTAAAAACAGTTTGCGAATTATTAAACAAATACGGCGTATCGATTTCCATCGATACGGCGCATCTTACTGAATCAAAAATCTTTTATTTTTAAACGTAACGAAAATACGGCGCATTAACTTTTGTTAATACGACGAATATAATTTGATAAATATAGTTGATTTTTGATATTTACCTTGATCGGTCAGCTACTCTCGTGTGCAAGTTGTTTATTTTCAGGATAAATGATGACTCAAGCATCACCAAGAAAGATTACATTCTGAACCAAACCAAGAGACGCTAGCTGAAGTGACCGAACATAAGACGGCAAGAGTTGAGGAAAACTCAGTACTGGTAAAATTGAACTTCTTTAATTCTTGAAGTAGAATCCCAGGTAAACTCTACGATAATTCAACTGCCCTAAGGAAAGTTCTCTACACTATGATCTCAATTTTATTATCCATACTATACATCTGATTCAAATCGTAATCTTAAATTTGTACGCTTAAAAACGATATTTGTTCCTAACCTCGGAATAAATCCTTATCCACTAAACAATAAGATTACGATTATTAATGAAACGTTTATGCCTATTACTCTTATTTTGAATTCATCTATATGGTGTGACGTTTTTACCCAAATTTGATGTATAAGGAACTGTGTTGCGGAGGCCAAGGTACGTTCTTCATTTAAATTTCGTTAACTAACATAGAGATACGGCGGATCTAAATATCCGAAGCGCCGTATCCCTGACCAACTAGGACTTATTGACTAGTCAACGGAATTAACTAGATACGGCGCATCCCAATTTTCTGATACGGCGCATCGTGTCGCCTTATAAATACGACGGGAATACGCCGCATAAATACACACAGTTAAGAACACGCACTAAAATTATACTCAAAATCCGATCATCTTTCTTCAATCCGCCTTTAATCCGAGCATTAAAACGTTCTACTAATCACAAATACTAAGGTAATTGTTACATTTCGATTTAATTTTGATTAATACGAAAATTAGGGTTTATAGGATTGAATCGATTCGCGTTTAAACGATATAGGGATATGATTAGAACGTGGAATTAATTACTTCCCCTAAGTTAATTTTAGATTCGGGCAACGAATTTGGCACTAATTGAATCGACCGAAAATTTAGGTTTTGGGTTTGATTTTGAATATTTAGCGGGAAGGTAAATTAGCTGTGGTTGATTGAACTGATATAAGGAGAATATTATACTGTGTTATTTAGTGGAAGTTTACGTCACGGATACGGATTCTTGAAAAACGTGCCTAACCCTTTATTTTATGCTGATGTGCTTTTAGATGCGGCGCATCTATGTTGATTAATGCGGCGTAACAACCTATTTCAAAATTGCTAAAATCTTAGATACGCCGTATTGATTAATCTAGATACGACGCATCTCAATACGCCGTATCTGTTATCTTGCACCGCATCTCTTATACTTTATACAGATACGCCGCATTGATTTAATCAATGCGCCGCATCTACCTGACTTACAGACTGTTTTCTGACTATGGATGTTTATTGCAGATGGAGTTACCTGAGCCTGCACGTAGACACCCGTGGCTTCGTTTTGAAACGATGGGGCTAGCACAGGGTGTTGTTGATGATTATATGACTAAGCTCAGAAAGTTTTATCAGAGGAAAGTATTCAGTGTTACGGTTTTGAATTTTGACAGCATCAACAATATTGACGAGGGTAACGCTGCTGAAAGTTTGAGAACTAGGTTGGAAATGATATACAAAGATGGGGAGGGGCAGATTTTGTTCAGGTCTTACGCCTGGGAAAGGTTGTTCAGGATAGAGGAACCGTTAATTAAGGTTTTGATGTTGGAGTTTTTCTGCACTTTACACTATAGGGAGACTGATCTCGGTCTCGACACGTTTGACACTCTAGTATTCAGATTGGGTGGTTTTGAGAGAAGGATGTCTATGGGACAGTTTATACTTGCTCTTGGGTTGCATACTACAGCAGAGATGGCATCTCCTGGTTTTACTGATTATTGGGCTAACAGCTTGAGAGTTGTTTCAGATCGTGGGGAGTTGGGAGATTACTGGGTTGAGATTTCATCTGGAGGTGATTCTACCTCCACCACTCCCTCGTACACACTGATTAGAGAGCCGATGAGGAGGCTTTGTCATCGCCTGATTGCCCTGACTATTGCCGGAAGGGGACAATCCCCTGAGAAGGTAACTACTTTGGATCTTTTTCTCTTGCGGAGCATGGACGGGGGGCTGTGGTGAACATCCCTCACTTCTTAGCACATTATTTACACCGAGTTGCTCCAGGGAGAGATGGTAGGAGCCAGATGACTGGGGGCCATTTTGTCTCTCGTCTTGCTAGGCATTTTGGGATATTAGGTGATGAGATTCCCGGTGATCTTCCAGTTGATGTTGCTAGATTGCCTAGTATGGATGCGGATTATCTTGCGACGAGGCTTGGGATATGTGAAGAGATGATAGATGGGTACTTCTGGGCACCACTTGGACCGCCTAGGCCTGCTGAGCCAGAGCAGGGGGATGCTCAGGCAGCCCCGGCTGCTGCTCCTGCTCAGGAGGAGGTACATGCACCAGCACCAGCTCCCCGCACTATTGGACAGAGAGTCGAGAGAGTGGAGCTGGAGGTTAGGTCATTGAGGGAGGCTCTGGAGGCGCAGAGAGTTGAGCTCGCTGGAGTGAGGAGAGATACGAGTTGGCTGGTTGACGGTGTCAGTAGGTTGATGGCTCTTAATGGGGTCAGCCACAACCTCCCAGACGGTGCTTATGTGAGAGGGATTATCAGATACGAGCGCAGGGTCCGCCCCAGGACAGACGGAGCTAGCACTTCAGGGGTCCAATCAGATGACGTGACTCCTGACCAGCCCATGGATTGACTACTCTTTGCATTTTCATTATGGACACGTTTTCCCGTACATTACTTATATTAATTTTGGATTGTACTGACAACTATTCTCATGTTTATATTTAATGTTTCAGTTATGTTTCTTGTTATATCTGACGAAGACTGGCATTAAGTTCAGCACGAGAGTACGAGAGAACATTAGAGATTAAACCGTGGAACGTGCCATTTTACAACAGACTGTTAACAGTCTGTTTGGTTACTACATGCGCCGTATCTGCTTAAACAGATGCGACGCATCCTATCCTTTATTTCATTTTCATTTTTATTTTCGACTTTAAAACTTTTATCAGTTTATTTTAATGCGGCGCATCCCTGGTTAAGGATGCGGCGCATCTTTATTCTGATCCGTATTTATTCCAGGCTCGATACGGCGTATCTTCTTCAATAGGATACGGCGCATCGACTGACCTGATGATTTTCAGTTTTAATTTTTTTAGTTTTATTTTTCCTAACTACTAATGTATTATGCAAGTTGAACCTTTCTTATCTTAGGTGTGTTTTAAAGTGTTGGTGGTATTATAGTTTTCTGAATTTTCTGTGGATAAATCAAGTATGAAGCTTTAACGTTCTAATCCACAAGAAAGATGATTTTTGCTCTTGCACTAATGGAGGATCATACCGAGCAAATCTCAGGGGAGTTTTTCTGTTCTAATTCTTTTTATTTTCCAGTTTTTAACCTTTTATACAAACAACGAGGACGTTGTTTAACTTAAGTGGGGGGATAGGAGAATTAGAACACTTAACACTTACTTGTCCTAAACTTTTTCAAAAATTATGCTTAAAATGTGCTTAATATATCAAACTTAAAAATTTTTTAGCATGTTTTTGTTTAAGATCTAAGTTGCATAACTGCACACATGACGTTATTTTCAAAAATTGTGATTTTTCCAAAATTCACAAATCTATGAGTGTGCCGGTGACTTGTAAACTTTAGAACTTGGCTTGTATACTATTCGAGACCACCATAATGAGTATTATTTATTTAATTGGAATGACTTGTCTAACTTGGTAAAATTCTAGGATTACACCAAATAGCCTATTATATGTTATGTGTTATTAACTAACTACACTGGTTAGTTAACCCCCGTATAAACCCTTTTGTTACTCTCATTTTTAGAGTAAGATACCCCTAGAAAAACACTCAGAGCCATTCCTTTCGTTTCTTACACCTATGTTTAAAATGTTTCGTTACACCCTTACACCTTAGCCTACCCTGTAGATTAGAGTCCGTGGTTGGTTAATTGCTATAGGCAAAGTGTGTTTCCTTACATTACCTGTGTTCGCGTGCGTAATTCATTATCTATGGTTAGGTCGGGAAATTGCACAATGCAATTGGAGTGAAAGTAAATATTGTATATTTTGGAGTTTATTTTTCGTGTGTTTACTACTTTCACTATTACCATTATTTCTGAAGTTATGAAAAGTATGAAAAAATTATCCGGAAAGAAAGTTGTAGTGATGTGGTGAAATTTTACACATCTATCTTTATGTTTAAAAAAAAAAAAAAAAAAAAAAAAAAAAAAAAAAAAAAAAAAAAAAAAAAAATGAAAATGAGAAAAGAAAAAGAAAGAAAAAAAGAGTTGGATGTTTATTTTAAGCCAACAATGTAAAGTTATGTAAGTGGTTCATATGGCCACTATTTGTTGTACTATATCTATGGATTGAATGGGAATTGGCAGTTATGGGAACGCCAATTAAGGTTTATTCTTTGATTAAGATTTTGTTGAGTATGATTCGTGTCTACCTAAAGCGTGTGTTTCAAGTGTTAAAGCGTGAGTTATTCAATGATATGAGTCTTATTCATGGGATGGTTGGGATAGTGATTAACCACACTTAGGATTTTAATTTATTTGTTTTGTTTATTTTTATTTTTACACCAATTTATATCCCAAATGTTATCCATACCCTGTATTGTTCTTTATCCAACCAAACCTTTGATTTATTGAGATTAGGGATTTGAGCAATCTTAAGTATCGTAGTCGTGGATTCGGCTATGTATTTATGATTTTGTCGCCCTTTTTGATATATTATTATTGGTGAAGTTTGGACCTATCTTTAGCCTATTCGAGTTAAGGATTTGAGCAATTGCAAGTATCGTGTTCGTGGATTCGATCATGTATTTGTGATTTTGTCGCCTTTTCTGGAATTTGAGATCGATAGTGTAAATAAGAATAATTAACCCTTAAGCCTAAAAAAAACCCTTTTTACCGCTTTAGACTTGTTATTCCTTAGCTTTAGTGGTGGAGATGTGTATACTTGCCAAGCTTATGATAGAATATTCGTCGCGACTGGACAGTTAAACGATTAGATTTGCTTTTATCGACTTATTTTATTTTACTTCTAATTCGTTAAATGTTTAGTTGTGTGATTACGAAATAAACGAATACATGCTTAAATATAAAAATAAATCCTAACATCTTTTAGGATACATTTTCATGAGATTTAATCTAAGGTTTACTTGGGGACAAGTAAAGTTCAAGTGGGGGGATATTTGATGAACTCAAATAAGTACATTTTATTACTATCATTTATCCTACTAATTTGACTTGTTTTACTATATTATGTATGAGGATTGATACTTAATCGTTTACTTTTGTAATTCTCAGGTAAAAACAAGCATTTGGTGAAACTTGGCGATTTTGGACTAATAATGGAGCAAAACGTGCATAAAGTGAAGAGTCTACTGAAATGAAGAAGATCAAGACTAATCTGCTCCAGATGCGCCGCATCTCACTATCAACATGCGCCGCATCTCTATCAAGATGTCACCAGATACGATCCAAGATACAAGAGGACATGCGCCGCATCTAATAAAGAGTTACGCCGCATCTTCTGGCGGTGTACGAATATTCCTGAATATTATAATCTTGGACCCCACGCGAAGTTACGTAGATACGCCGCATCTACTTAAGTAGATGCGCCGCATCTTCCCTCAGACACAAACTATAAATACCCCGTAGACCAGACTAGTTCCACAGATTCGAGAGTTCGAAACCCTAAAGACAGAAGACCGAACAGAAGAGAAGGACGAATTCAGTCAAGAGGCAGCACAAGACACACCCAAATCGAAGATACAAGAGCTGTAAGAAGGTGCTGCATGTATTTAATTCATTAAGTAGTTTTGTTTTATTGTTTTAGCAAACTTTAATTCATCAGGATTGGTGGCTTGTGTAATGTGACAACGGAAAGATTGCACTCCCTTTAATACTTGCTTTCCCATCAATTAAAGTTTATATGTTGATGTCTTTGGTTACTACTTATTAGTGCATTGACCACCTCTGTGTTTATTAGTGGCTTGCGGGCACCCGACTGCGGGACAAGGTGTGGCTCCCACGGTTGTTTCTAAATTGATCACTTAGGAATAACTTTTAGACATAAGTCGTCATTAAGGGTTTACTCGCCGATGAGAATAGGACCAACGAGAAAGGGTTAATTACATACACTTCATATAAAGCTATCAATAAAACAAGTGACAAACTACTTAATCATAAGGACAGCCCTCTTATTGTCTCAAGTATCTATCTGTGTACGTGTGTGCTACTTGCTGATTCGTGCCTATTTGTTTATTTTATTGTTTAATTGCAAACAAAACTGTGCCAGTCTCTCAGGCTGAAACCCCCTTGCGTTAGGATATTAAAATACTGATTAGATTAACGAGATTATACGTTCCACTCTTAGTGATCGACACTCTACTTACCATTATCTTCATACTGACCGGGTACACTGCTCGTTAAGTGTGTGTGTTATTGATAAGTCGGCTAAATATAAATTTAAAACTTGAGTAGGCATTAAAACTGCTAAACCGCAACGACACATCACGCGCATCAAGTACTGTTAAGTTATCATCACAAGTCTCAACACCCTTGCTATAAGCTTATACAAGCTTATCATAGCTTGTTGTAAGCTTATATTAGTTACAAACAGTATCATTCCAAGATATCCAAGAAAGTCAACAAAAAGTCAAAGAAGCTCAAATAAGCAGTTCTGGATGATAAGCTGCTCATGGAAGAGCTATTGGGGTTTTCTAGCTTGTTTTTGACAAGCTAGATGTGTTTCTGATCTAGTTCTACTGTTCTATAGACCAAGTCAGTTGTAAGAAATTTCCAATTTCATGTTTTACTGTGCAATAGCTTAAATAGTGCTTATTCTGATTACATTCTGCTTAATTGTTCTTTATATTGTTATTTTAGTATAATTTGTTAGGTTTTATAAGCTAGTTTCTGTTTTAACTTAAAAATCCTTATATAACCAAAACCAGTCAAAAAGCTAAAATCTAGCTCAGCTTAATTTGTGCTTATTTTCTGTTAGAAAGTTGTTCATTAGGTGTAACTTAAGTTGGTTAATCATTGTTCTTCCAAGTTCATGGCTTTGATAGGTCTAGGCTAGTTTAAATCTTCAAATCAGATTTTAAAAAGGGTGTTTGGCTTTTTGAGTCAAACGGGTAAAAACCCATCACCACTGTTCATTGACCATTTGCTTAAGTTTGATCTTGCATTTAATAGGGTAATTAAGCTGTTTCTAAGATATTGTAAGCCAATTTGATAGGTTCCATGATTTTGGATAGACTATGTCAATCCTAGGCGATTGACTGATCAAATAAGCCATATTAAGCCTTAAGCCCATTTGGACCTTTCTTGTAGCATTTCTGTGGTCTTTTAGGTTCATTAAGTAAGTACTAAAGAGTTGGTTAAGTATCATTTTGGTTTGTGCCCTCTGCACACACCACTGATCACCTCAGTGTATCAGCAGACTTGTCCCACTCACCCCCTTTTCTCAGCTTATTTATAAGCTGAGAATAAGCTTTTCTTGGTCTGCTTTTTGGTCCTATATAATCCTTGGTAGGTGATCTTTAGGTTTCATCAGCTTTTGTGGTATTGCTTATTAGTCAGAGCTTAATTTTTAAGCCCAAAACTTGCCTAGTGGGACTGATCACTAACCTGCACATCAGCAGCCCTTAGGGCTTCTTTGGTGATTCTAGTGCTTATTTCTTGCATTTTTGTGGCTTATTCAGTTCCCTTGTTGTTTATTGTTAGTTATGTAGCCTTTTTCAGTTTGCCTTTAGCTTATTTAATAGCTTATCAGCCTTTTTAGTCCAAGTTTAGCTCATTTCCCTTTAAAAACCCACTGATCAGTTGAGATAAGCTCATTCTGAGCTTATCAGTGATTTTCAGTTAAAAAGTTTTCACAAAAGTCTTAAATCTTTGTTAGCTTATTGGGTTTTAACAAGAAAAACAAAAAAATAAAATAATTTTGCAAAAAGGTCAGGCCTGGGATTCGAACCCTGGACCTCCCCCTTAGCAAAGCCTCAACACCACAACACACTACCAACTGCCCTTAGGACTTCTCTGGGTATAGTTTGTAATATTTATTACTTAACCTTGTTTTTCCATTTAAGCTATTCGAACCAATTTAGTTTATTACAGCTTATTAGAATAAGCTGAGACCTTGTTCCTATTTTTCTTAGCTCTGTTTTAGCGTAAAGTAATTTTAGAAAAAGTTTCAGATTTTTCTAAATAGGTTTAGTATTTTTAATCATTTAATTAGGTTAATTTAGTTTTTAATTCAAAATAAAAAATATAAAGCTCAGAAAAATATAATTCTTTTTTTTTTAATTTTCTTTTATTAATTAGAACTTAGAAAAAATAGATTTGGACCCTTAGAGTTTAAATTTCTAAGATTTGGCGTTTTAGGCTCGGGTTTTTCCCGGTTTAAGCGCGTTTTTAGATTTTCTTTACGTTTGGCCTTAAGTGTTTTATATTAATCTTTGCCTTAGTTATATTAATTGTTTCTAGTAATATTTCATAATTTTAGTTTATAAAATCCAAATATCTCTTTTATATCCATTCACTACACGATTCACAATCCCGATCTCACAAATTCCATTCATCCTTCATCGGGGATAACGACTCGGGTTTACATATTTCCTTTGTAAATCTTGGAGAAATATAAGTGTTGATTTCGACGAATCAATGTTGCAGGGTATGACAAGTCCAAGATTGAGTGCTTCAACTGCCACAAGAAAGGTCATTATTCAAGGGAGTGCAGATTACCAAGCCAACAAGATGGAAAGAGCAGAGGATATGGGAACAAGTCAAGAGTTGTAGAGGTTACTGATTCAAGCTCAAAAGCCATGGTTGCCATTGATGGCTTAGGATTTGACTGGAGCTATATTGCAGAGGAGGAAGCAGAAGCATCTACAAAGGTTGCTCTCATGGCATTCTCAAATTCTGAGGTACAAGTTTCAAAATGTTCTAAATCTTGTGAAGCTTTAAAAGAACTAGAAACACTTATAAAAAGATGTGAGAATCAGAGAAAAGAGTTAGTTGAAACTGCTTTTAGCTTAGCAAATCATAAGGGAGCTTTAGCTGTGTTAGAATAAAAAATTGTTCATTATCAAAACAATGAGTCTAAGTTTTCTGATGATATGATTATTGTTAAGAGAGACTTAATGTTTAGAGAGAATGAAATTACTGTTTTAAAACATGAGCTAGAACAGGTTAAGAAAGCTAAGGAGAACATTCAGATGAGTGTAGACACACTTGAATACACATCTAAAGGTGTTCAAAAGATAATTGAGACTCAGATTCTTAATAAAGCTAAGTCAGGCCTAGGATATAAGTTGGTTCCACCTCCCTATAGAGGAATTCCATCACCCAAAGGTATAGACTTAGAACATACTGGACTTCCTGAATTTCAATTACCTGTGCTTAATTATGGTCCTCAACCTAAGAAGGATGTAGTTGATAAACCTGTGTTTGAAAGTGCAAGTGATAAATCACTATCTGAGGACAAGGTGTCTTCTGATAGGTCCTCACCTAAGGACTCGGATGCTCCAACCATTGAGGAATGGACTTCTAATGATGAGGATGATCAGGCTGTGGTTAAGCATGTTAGTGCTAAAGTGGAGGAACCAAAAGTTCCAAAGATGGTTAAACCTGAGACTGTTAGGCCTAGATCTAATGCAAAACCTTTTAGACCAACAGTTAGGTATGCAGAAATGTATAGAACCACAAACAAGCCAAGAGGTAACCAGAGGAATTGGAATGACCTCAAATCCAACCAATTAGGAAAGGATTTTGTTTGCTATAGGAAAGCTTGTTACTCTTGTGGTAGTTTTGACCATCCTGCAGATTATTGTGATAAATGGGTATCTGGATATACAAATCATAGGTTGAGCATTGCAAGACCTCAATCTTTTCTTAGGAATGATAAGATGATACCTAGATAAGTTCTTTTAAGGTATGGACCTAAAGCAGTTCAAACTGCTAGACCAGCAGTTCAGACTGTCAGACCTATGAGACCAATTCACCCAAGGCCAACAGTTCAAGGTGCAAAAATGTTTTCCAAATCAGCACCAAAAACTGTTAATAGACCCTTTCATCACAAAGCAGTTGTAAAAAATCAAGTTTGGAAACCTAAGGTAACAACTACCAAGCCAGCAGTTCCAACTGCTAGCAGGGTAATTGGTACTGGTGTGAATAAAAATACTGCTAAGGGAAACATGGGTAATGGAGTGAATGCTTCAGCATGTTAGGTATGGAGACCAATTAAACCCAATGGTGCTAAGACTGTTTTGAAAAGAATGAATTATGTTGATGCTAGAGGAAAGCCTAAGTCTGTTTTGGCTTGGGTTCCACAAGGAAATTAATCTTTCTTGTTATATGCATTGTTAGTCATATGCTTGTATTTTGTTTCTTTGTTTTTGGACTAACAATTGCAGGATTGGAGAGAAAACACCAAGGGATTATGAATGCTTGATGTTTTGGACTAAATGGTGTTCTGGAGATTAGTATGTGATCCTTGCATACAACAAATGGTAATTGGTTCACCATGTCTTATCCACATAAGAACCAACTAGTCCAGAGCAAACGGTTTTCTGATAAAGACTAATCAAATCCGTTGATGGTTGACAATTTACCAAAAATTGTATGGTTATCAGCTCACCATATCTAAATGTGAAGAGTTGGCTAGTCCAAAGCAAACGGCTATTGGTAAAGACATATCAAATCCATTGATAGCTGATAGTTTGCTAAAAACTATGTTTGAGCCATGTTATTTTAAAATTTTATTTCAAAAAGTTGGTACGGCTCAACAAAAAAATTTCAACAGTTGGGACGGTTAGTACAAAATATTGGTACGGTTCAACTAGCCGTTATGACTGACGTGTCAGTAATTAATTTTGGGGTAAAAACTAGCCGTTGGCGGTTTGTTGCGATTTTTACTGGATGAATTACGGATTTCAAGGGATCCTCTTATAGATATTTTAACTTTTATTCTATTATATTCTTATACTAAAATAAATAGTTACCATATTCTTTAAGTCGGTCAACTTGAAACCCTACAACTCTCTCCATAAACTCTCAATATTGCTTTCATCTTCTATCTTTTCATTCAAAATTATTACTATTCACGGCTGTTAACTAATATTTACTGCTAAGAATGGATGTTTTGAAATTTGTTAAACGTCACAACCAGGTTGCGTTTTTAGAGAAAACAGAGCAAGGAGATGGGCCAAAATTTTATGAGGTTGTGGACTTTCTCAACCACTCTCACATAAGGTATGCTCTAACTGTTTCTCCTACTCTTTATGTTTCGCACATCACACAGTTCTGGCAGAATTCATCTGTCTTGACAAGTGATGATGGAGACTTAGAAATTCATACTGAAGTAGATGGCATTAAATTTTTTGTTACCGAGTCTATACTTAGAATACATCTTAAATTAAATGACTCAGATGGTATCCACACTATGCTAAATACTGAAATTTGGGAAGAACTTACAAAAATGGGGTATAATACATCTGAACATAAATTGACTTTTCAAAAAGCATGTTTTTCACCCCAATGGAGATTTTTGATACATACTCTTCTATGTTGTTTAAGTAATAAAAAGACTGCTTGCGAACAGTTCAGTAACAATATTGCTAGGATCCTGGACACACGATTAAGGTGGTTAAACCTTGTGACTTTGTGTGTATGATATGTTGTGTTAAGATGATTAAGTGCGCGGAATTCACTCAAACAAACTTAGAAGGTTGTGTATGTTATGGAAATGAATTGTTATGTTTGTTAGTTAGCAATGAACACATAAAGATTATCACCAAATGATTCAATATTATTAAGGATAATAATACGAGTGATCTTGAACTATCACTAGGGTTACAACCTTGAATCTTAAGTTTTTCTAACTTGTGATGTTTTTGTGTTTGTTCTTATCTAACAGTTATATGTTCTTGCAAAATAACATATGCATGGACACTTGACTAACTCTCTCTATATCTGTTACACATCACTAATATCACAACTAAGATCTCTTTTATAGTCCAAAATATCTTTACATATTGCTTAAAGTCTTGGCCGACTTACTTTGTTAACTTATCCTTTTGAGTGTCAGAACATAAGATACAACATGTATCTATGTATACAACTTGTTAACTAAGCACATGGGGTAAGATATTATCTACCGTATATTGTTGACCAAAATACAATAAATATCTTTTCGATCTTATCAACTCAGCAGCAGAATGTTCACTATCAGCAGCAACGAGTTATCGCTATCAGCAGGAACAAGTATCATTATCAGCAAAATCAATCAGCAAAATGCTAAGCCTATCAGCAGAATCATTTATCACTAACAGCAGAGTGAAATGTTCTATCAGCAGGAACAACATTAACAGCAGGAACCATTTGCACTAGCAGCAAAATTACACTTAGAGTATTTCTTGGATTAGAACCCGATATTAGACATCTTGAATATTTAATTCCCAACAATCCTCCCCTAAACATGTGAATTCATTCAACATGTTTCTGAATTAAATCATGGATTGAAGATCTTTCAAACACTTATGTTCTTCATGATTGAATATCTTCTCAGTAATTCATCTACTTTGCTCTTCTTTGACTTTAACAATATCAAAACATATTGAACCAATCTTGGACTAAAAGATGGTGCAATTTCCTTGGATGGAGGAATTATAAGAGGCAATGATGCTGTGTATCTTGGATGCTTGTTTCAACAAGTGAAATCATCTAACCAGCATGTCTTTGAAGTGAAATTGAAACTTTTCTTCATTTGACCTAGATAGAACTTTCTCCTTTGGAATGCTTCATCCCTTCTGAATATATATAATACTCCAGAATAAGCTCTATTCTTGTCATTTTCAACCTCCTCATCATCTTGTATGCTCTTGTCTTCTCCTTCCTTTTATTGGATTATCTTCCTTTTCTGAGCCATTATTTCCTCCCCTGAGATTGTTACCTCCCCTGAAGCAAATAACTTTTGTTTCCTCCCCTTGTTTGGAAGATCTCACTGTGTACCAAAATATATCTTTCCTTATCATCTGATACAACATTTAGAACTTGTTGTCAGACAATGTTGTACATGAAGCCATCAATTCCTTAAGAGTTTAAGTTACTGTCCTCATCACTTCTAGACTTCTAGGTGTGTTAACTCCTATGAGAGGTGAGTCAGTGGACATTTTGATTCATGATCCATCAATGGATGGTTTTTGTGAATCCTTGAAAATCCTTTTAAGAAACCTTTTTGACTTAGTAGTATGTTCATGATTTTAGAATTGAAAAATCATACTACTTTCAACCATTTTGAAGGAATCAAGTGTATAACAGACACTTAATCAGCATTTCGGTTTAAAGCAACCTCTGGTTGTGTGAGAACCAATATTTTTCAGTTATAAATAACTGCCTGTGTAAAGATAAACTCATTCAAAGAGTTTTCCTAACAGGGTTTCCAGCTCATAGTAATTGTTGCCTCTAACACAAGTGTTAGATTCACTTTTACTAGCTGTTCTTTCTATCAGATGTCCTCAGACTTGCACATTATACTTAAAAGTATAAAATGATAAAAAGTGAGTTGCATCAGTTACTATCTGATCAACTATGTCATCAATTCAATGTGAAATATCATAACTAGATTTCAAGAAAGTAGTTTTAAGAAGCTTTGAATTCCCAAACTCAGTCCATCATAAACCTATTATGGTCAGCAGCTAATATCTCAATTCTGCTGTTTCCATTTCACTTGAAAACCTCCTTTGTGTTTACATATTCATACCTGAAATTGTTAGTCTAAAACCAAAAGAACAAAATACAAAGTACTTGTCTTGCATTAGTATAATCATAAGACCAACTATATGAATAACACAATTTAAATTTTTACTTTAGCACAAACTTTTGTAATAACAGCAGTATTCAATAAATCAGTAGCAACAACAAAAATTTATTTACAAAAACACATCATATTGAAAATTTAAAGATTAAGCATTCCAATACTTGCTACCAAGTACTGAAACCTTGAAACATCAAAAGCTTTTGTTAGCAGATCTGCAAAATTATGTTCTGAAGCAATTTTAAGAACTTGAATTAATCTTTTCTCATTGCAGTCTCTTATAAAGTGATGTCTAATTTCAATGTGTTTTGTTTTAGAATGTTGCACTGGATTTTTAATAATACAAATTGTACTACTATTATCAATATGAATAACAGTGTTAAAGAAATTGTACCCATAATCAAGGAGTTGGTTTTGAAGCCATAGAACTTGACTAGAGCAACTTGCAGCAGCTATGTATTCAGCTTCAGTTTTTGAATTTGCCACACTTGTTTGCTTCTTACACTGCCATGAGACAAGTCTACACCCAAGGAATTGACATCCTCCAGTTGTTGACTTTCTGTCCAAGCTAGCACCAGCATAATCACTATCCGAATATGCTACCAAGTCAAAAGGAGATTCTCTAGAATACCATATACCCAACCTTGGTTGACCTTTGAGATATCTAAAAATTCTCTTGACTGCAGTTAAATGAGAAACCTTTGGAGTAACTTGAAATCTTGCACAAACACAAACAGGAAACATGATATCAGGTCTAGATGATGTAAGGTACATCAAAGAGCCTATCATAGATCTGTAAGTGTGTACATCCACACTCTCTCCATCTTCATCTTTCAGAAGGTGCTTCTCAGAGTCCATTGGTGTGCTTGCTATTTTTGAATCAGCAAATTGAAATTTTCTAAGTATCTCTGCAACATATTTGTCTTGACTAATAAATATGCCTTCAGATGATTGCTTAACTTGCAAACCCAAAAAGAATGTAAGTTCTCCCATAGAACTCATCTGAAACTTATCTTTCATAAGCTTGTGGAAAACTAGAAGGGGGGTTGAATAGTTTTACGTCTTTTTAATTTATTATAAAAGCTTTGCTTACTTTTAAAAACTTAGATTCAAGTTTGTTAAAACTTAAATCTTATTATTAGTTATATATGTATTCTTTTAAATTGATTGAAAATGTTTTGGTTTCTTGAATGGATTTTCAAATTGATCTTTATGTGAAGTCGATCTCCAATAAATACTAGCAGTTATATAATCCTATGTGTATGAATGTAATGATGATATAAGTAAAGAAGTAAATAAGGTATGGAAAGATCTAACCGAGACACGAAAGATTTATAGTGGTTCGGCTACAAGGACACCTTCCTTGCCCTACTCCACTCCCCGAGCACCGAGCTCGAGAGTTTTCTTCACAACTTCAATAAGCTCCCTTATGGCGGAGAAAACCTTACACGACTTTGGCTTACACCGGCTTAACGACACAAAGCTAAATGTCGAGTTCTAATCGTAGCTAGAACCAATCTCACAACTTCACAACACAACTTTTTCACGACTTATTCACGACTACTTCACAACGGCTTCACGACTGCTTCACGACTTCAACACGACCGCTACACAACCTCTATGCTACGGCTTCACGACTTCAACATTATGTCTTCACGACTAAGACTTCACGACTTCAACACGACCGCTACACAACCTCTGTGCTACGGCTTCACGACTTCAACACTATGACTTCACGACTAGCACTTTAAGGCTTCAACACGACCGCTACACAACCTTTATGCTACGGATTCACGACTTCAACACTAGGACTTCACGACTTCAAAGCTACGGCTTCACAACTTCAACACTAGGACTTCACGACTTCAAAGCTACGGCTTCACGACTTCTACTCCGCGGCTTCACAACTTCTACACTATGTCTTCACAACTTCTATACCACAACTACTTATACAACTTCTTCACTACTTACATACAACACTAATCTACTATACACACCTTACACAAATGAATGAATGATTTACAAACTTTGTTAAACTAACAACTTAAGTAACAAGATGATACTAAGTTGTAATACTTCTAATCTTGATTGGTAGAAGTATTCTTCTTTTGCACTTGAATGAAGGAAGCTTGGATCACTTGGAAACCAAAGCTTAAGATTATATGATCAAAGGATTATTAGAAAGTATTTACAAGATTTAGATCAGAAAGTTTGGGGTGCAAAAGGTGAGTAAAAGTCCAGGAGAAGGCTGGTATTTATAGGAGAAAAACTGGACAGCTGGAGGTCTACTGGAGCGGGGGCGGTCCACTTAAATAGGGGGCGGTCCACTTAATTATTAAGGGAGCCGCCTAGCAAAATTAAAGGGACCGCCCCTACTGAACGTTGGCCAGTTTTGTCCTTTTGTGGGGAAGGTTTTTCTGGAACATTTTAACTGATTTTGGTTAAAAATTTGAATTCATATTTTTATAAAAGATTAAACATTTTTATTTAATACCAAAAATGTTTTTCAAAAATATATAAAATGTTTTTGATGTTTTATAAAAAATCTAGTTATTAAGAAAATGTTCCTTTGATCATATAATGCATTAAGCATTAGTTCATTCATACCTTAAGTGATTTGAGTTGTAGAAATAGATATTTACAACTAAATACTTGTTTACGTCATAATTTTCCGATTAATGATTTTACATTTTGTGATTATCAAAACGTAGAGATATCGAAAAATATTAATAACGTGTTCAGGCATTATTTATATCAACAATCTCCCCCTTTTTGATGATTACAAAATCTAAACTCATTAAATCTAAAAATTAGTTTTTAGACAAGTATTTAGTGAGTTTACATCTATTTCTCCCCCTTTTTGTAGAATCAAAAAGGTTAAGCCGACAAGTTTTAGAATCAAATTTGTCGGGACGAGAACTCCCCCTTGATGTTTACTCCCCCTCGTTTGGGGGCACCAAGAAAACGAGCTATGGAACGCTTGCGAGAAAAATGTTAGAAGCACAAGCATATATATAGCACAAATAATGAGCATGCATGAAAATAAAGACATTCATAAAAACAAATGTTGTGTATAATTACACAACCATACATGAGTACAAGCATTCCTACACTAGTTAATAATTTCAACTACATAATCATCCTAGACAACATAATCTTCCATGGAGCTTGCTTACAAAATGAGTGGAAAAATTATTATTGAGTAAGCATTGCATGTGCTTACTTGGGTGACAGTGGAGGTGGTGGTTGTGTAGTGGGTGAGGATGGTGGTGGTGGTGGTTGAGGTTGGTTGGTAAGTATGTTTTCAAGTGATGAAAACCTATAGAATATCTCATCTCTAAGACCAAAGATTATGGTCCGGTTATGGATGCAACAAAGACAAGTGTCACCATGGGTTTCAAGTAGTGGCAAAGGTATGGGAAAAAATTGTTGTGGGTTTGGTGGAGGTGAAAAATGAGAATCAAGTGGTGTAATGGGTGATAAGAAAATGGCAAGTTGAGTGGATGGAGGTTCTTGAGTGGATGGTGGTGATGATATTCTTGGTGATGATGTTAGGTGAGTATGGATGTAGTCATTGATGGATGAAGTGGATGGAATGGAGGAAGATGAAGCTCCATGGGTAGAGGGTGTTTTTGATGGTGCATTAGGTGCACTTGGGGATGAATTTTGAGGTGGTGGTGATGGAGTTTTGATGTCATCTTGGGTGAGGTCAATGAAGAGTTGTTTTGGTGGTATGATGACAAGTCTTTGCTTTCTTGGAGTCTTAGAGATGGAGGATTTTGGTGATAGCATTGTGGATGAAAATGGGTGTTTTATGAAGGTAATGGTTGATGAAGTGAAAGGTAATTGTAAGGAGGGTATTTATATTGTGAAAATGTGGTTGATTTAGGCAAATTGTGAAGGTTTTGTGGTAATATTCCAAGTCCAGTTCGTGCATTAAGGGTAATGGTAGCTGGGGCTAGGTAAAAGTGGTCACAAGATGCAAAAGGAAACAGTAAAATTTATTGTCCAGATGGCCGGTCCCCTTAATTGCTGGGCGGCCCCCTTAAAATTAAGGGGACCGCCTAAGGAATTAAGGGGGCCGCCCATCTGGTGATTTCCCAGGCGACCAAATTTGAAAAATTTCCCGAAAAAGGTCATTTTTAGGGTGTTTTTGCAGCAAGTTCCATTTGGATTATGTATATTAAGAATGATTAAATAACAAGAACATATTAAAAAGAATAATGGTTATATGTAAACTACTAAAATTATATTGTAAGCATGTTATAAGCATATATCTTAATTAAGCAAGAAAAGAAACAACACATTCATAGCAAACATATATAGGAAAGAAAGAAACAAACATTCATTAATTTAAAATGATTATGTGACAAACATAATCATTGTTACAACATACATAGTGCTTAAAGCATACATTTGTTAGAGAATTCTAATTTGCCTAAGAAATCCATTTGACTTGCTTGATAATGAAGGTGGTTTTTGAAATGAGGGACAAGTGAAAGGGTGAGTAAATGGAATCAATGAAGGTATATGTTTGGGTGTGTGGAGGTTGTGGATGGTGATGGTGGAGACATTTGAGGTGGAGAGCTTGGAGTGGACCATGATGGATGAAGGTTTTGATGTTGCTCAAGAGTGGATGTTGGTTGAGGTCTTGTGAGAAGATACTCAATCCATGTGAAGTGCTCATTAAGAGCAATGGTTTGTTGTTGGAGAAAGATGCAACAAGGACAATTGTTGACATGTTTCTCAATGTGACTCTTGTTGTGTGGTGATGGTGGAGAACTCGATGAAGGTTGGTCAAGATTGCTTTGAGCAAGATGTAGGGCAAGAAGAGCATTTAGATCATGGGCTTCTTTGAGTTCGTCAACGAACTTCAAGTGTTCGTTGGTGGGTGATGATGGTGGAGTATGGTTGATGGTAGGAAGTGGTGGAGACACTCTTGGTGGTGGAGACACTTGTGAGCTTAGGTAGTTATGAGTGGGTGATGATGGTACATTGATGGATTGAGGGAGATGTGGGGTGATGTGAATGAGATTAGGGTTATTATTTTGGGATTGTTCTTGTTCTTCACATGGGTGTGATAAGGGTGTATTTGTGGGAGTGAGAGTATGAGGTTTAGGCTTAGGTTGACTTTGAGCAACATCACATGTGGAATTGGAGTTATGACATGTGTCAAGTTTTCGTCTCCAAATTGGTCTCACCGAGATTTTGGCAACTCTTGAGGGTTTTGATTTTGGGTAGTTGGAGGAAGACATGTTTGAGTGGATGATGTGAATGGGCATTTATGATGAGGAGGTGCATTTATAGTGAAGGAATGATGTGGTTTAGGAAGGTAAATTTTGGTGGGTGGTTTATGACAAAATGTGTTTGTGAATTTTGGGAAGTATGGAATAAAATGGGTTGGAAATTGAAAAAGGAAATAGTAAATCGGGTCTCCAGATGGCCGGTCCCCTTAAATAGGGGTCGGTCCCCTTAATAATTAAGGGGGCCGCCTAGGTATTTAAGGGGGCCGCCCATCTGCTGACTTCCAGATTTCTGAAAATGGGTTTTTGGCAGAAATTTGTAGAAAAGGTTGTGTTTTTTGAGTTTAGCTTCAAGCAAGTCCAACTTCTTTTTGAGGCAATTTAAAGTTTAATAACTTATGTATGCTAAGCACATTCAATTAAGCAATTTTAATTATCATGCAACCTACTCATTTACCAAGAAGCATATATGTATATATGAACAAGAAAACAACATATAATTACCAAGTAATTCATACTACTATTATTATGACGATTAATTAGCTAGTTAATTAATCCTAACAAGTGTCTATGTGATGGGAATTTTGTGATAGCATGGATTTCTAGACTTGGATCAAGCATGATTTGAGTGAGGTTTTTGGGCATTATTCAACAATGTTTAAAAGTAGGTTTAATTTGAGTATGAAAATTATTTCACCAAGGTATATTTGAATTTGTTTCAAAATGTTTTTATAAGGAAATAAAAAGAAGTTGTTACACTTTTTAGTTTTGATAAAAACATGTTTAATAGAGAAGTGACATAATCTTTTTGAAAAATCATTTTCCAAAATATGAAGATTTTCCTTTTTAAAAGGAGTTGTTAAAAAAAATCTCATGCTTGATTAAATAAGGCTATTGTCTCATGCTATCCTTTTCAATAAATTATGCGATTTAAAGGATAGTGATGACTAAATATTTTATGTTTGATAAAGAACATTTTATTTAATGCCTAGGAGAATTAACTTAAGGTTTTCTAGTTTATTAGCAAGTAATATAACTAGTAGTGTGAGAGCAAAGCAACCTATCAAACTAAGCATATCTTAAGGCAGTGATTATCATAACTATATGCAAGAAGTAACTACTCAGGAAAGTTTAAAAAGAAGACTTATCTCAGGTCGAGTATTTCTTCATGATATGAGGTAGTAAGTATTAGATGAGTATCACTTCGTTCCATCCTCATTTTTGTAGATAAATAAGTCTTCATGCGCGTGTTTTGAATATGAGTAGGTTAACGCAAGATTTGAATTACATTCCATTTTGCGTTCATTACCTAATCAAATAAAACAGCTTGGTACCCAGATTTTCATGGGTCCGAGATGGTTAGTTGGGGACATCCATTGCATTTATATGCACGTGGAGAAGATGTCACCAAGAAGTACAAGAATTCCTTGACAGTTTGTTTTGAAGAACAAACAATGGATTTCTTGACTTATAAATTATAATCACAGTAAATAGCCTTATATCTAAATTTCTCTACTAGGTTTTTTAATTATAATTTGTTTTGATTTACTTGTTGAAGAGTTATCCGAATTAAATCCTAAACCGGTTTTATCATTGAATGGCTTTTGACAACTTAGTAATAATTTAAGAGATTTGGAGCTTTCTTCAAATTTAGCTACTATTTTTCTCTTTCATTTAATCTTTTAATTTCAAGTTTATAATCTTGACATATTTTGCATTCTAGATCAATTTCAATATTACTTTCAAGTCTAGACATTTTATCTTCTAAAATTATTTCCTTTTCAAGATTACCTTCAAAAGTTTTTGATGATTTATGTTTAGAAATAGTTTTTAGATCTATGTTGCAAAAATGTTTAAACTCATTTTCTAGTTTTGAAAATTCTAAAATGAATGGATCATAGCAAAAATGTTTGGTTTTGGATTGTACCTTATTTGGAGCTTTATCTAGTTTGCATTTGTCACATACCGGATGATGATCTTTTCCTTCGTCTGTGTCACTCCATGATATTGGGTTGAGTTCACTTTGGAGTTGATTGATGTAGTCTTCGTTGTTAATACCTTCATTAACAATATTTGAACTAGTAGCACATGTATCTATTTTATCTAAATGCTTATCTATTAAATTTTCTAAAATGACTAATTCATGTACAAGATCAAAATCCTCATCTTTGGCTTGACATTTTTCTTGATGAAAATTTAAGAGATTTTTCCAAATATCATTTGCCATTTTACAGAAAGATATTCTTTCATATTCAACTTTCGGCAAAGTTTTGTAAATAATTATTTTAGCTTCATTATTTTTGTTATTATTTATTTTTAAATAATCATTTTGAGTTTCAAAATCCGTTTTTGTTTGACTTTCAAAAATCGTTTTTGTTGGTTGAAAATCACCAATCGAAATGACATGCCAAAGATCCAGATCAATTGATTTCACATAATTTTCAAATTTATTTTTCCATTCAAGAAAAGTATAGTTTTCAAATAGCGGTGGTGTTTGCAAAAATTCCCCTTCTAAATATTTTTCGGATTCCATAGATCGTTTCAAGTTTTAAAATACAGTATATTTTAAAGATCTTGATTAACGTGGCTCCTGATACCAATTGTGGAAAACTAGAAGGGGGGTTGAATAGTTTTACGTCTTTTTAATTTATTATAAAAGCTTTGCTTACTTTTAAAAACTTAGATTCAAGTTTGTTAAAACTTAAATCTTATTATTAGTTATATATGTATTCTTTTAAATTGATTGAAAATGTTTTGGTTTCTTGAATGGATTTTCAAATTGATCTTTATGTGAAGTCGATCTCTAATAAATACTAGCAGTTATATAATCCTATGTGTATGAATGTAATGACGATATAAGTAAAGAAGTAAATAAGGTATGGAAAGATCTAACCGAGACACGAGAGATTTATAGTGGTTCGGCTACAAGGACACCTTCCTTGCCCTACTCCACTCCCCGAGCACCGAGCTCGAGAGTTTTCTTCACAACTTCAATAAGCTCCCTTATGGCGGAGAAAACCTTACACGACTTTGGCTTACACCGGCTTAACGACACAAAGCTAAATGTCGAGTTCTAATCGTAGCTAGAACCAATCTCACAACTTCACAACACAACTTTTTCACGACTTATTCACGACTACTTCACAACGGCTTCACGACTGCTTCACGACTTCAACACGACCGCTACACAACCTCTATGCTACGGCTTCACGACTTCAACACTATGTCTTCACGACTAAGACTTCACGACTTCAACACGACCGCTACACAACCCCTATGCTACGGCTTCACGACTTCAACACTATGACTTCACGACTAGCACTTTAAGGCTTCAACACGACCGCTACACAACCTTTATGCTACGGCTTCACGACTTCAACACTAGGACTTCACGACTTCAAAGCTACGGCTTCACAACTTCAACAATAGGACTTCACGACTTCAAAGCTACGGCTTCACGACTTCTACTCCGCGGCTTCACAACTTCTACACTATGTCTTCACAACTTCTATACCACAACTACTTATACAACTTCTTCACTACTTACATACAACACTAATCTACTATACACACCTTACACAAATGAATGAATGATTTACAAACTTTGTTAAACTAACAACTTAAGTAACAAGATGATACTAAGTTGTAATACTTCTAATCTTGATTGATAGAAGTATTCTTCTTTTGCACTTGAATGAAGGAAGCTTGGATCACTTGGAAACCAAAGCTTAAGATTATATGATCAAAGGATTATTAGAAAGTATTTACAAGATTTAGATCAGAAAGTTTGGAGTGCAAAAGGTGAGTAAAAGTCCAGGAGAAGGCTGGTATTTATAGGAGAAAAACTGGACAGCTGGAGGTCTACTGGAGCGGGGGCGGTCCCCTTAATTATTAAGGGGGCCGCCTAGCAAAATTAAGGGGGCCGCCCCTACTGAACGTTGGCCAGTTTTGTCCTTTTGTGGGGAAGGTTTTTCTGGAACATTTTAACTGATTTTGGTTAAAAATTTGAATTCATATTTTTATAAAAGATTAAACATTTTTATTTAATACCAAAAATGTTTTTCAAAAATATATAAAATGTTTTTAATGTTTTATAAAAAATCTAGTTATTAAGAAAATGTTCCTTTGATCATATAATGCATTAAGCATTAGTTCATTCATACCTTAAGTGATTTGAGTTGTAGAAATAGATATTTACAACTAAATACTTGTTTACGTCATAATTTTCCGATTAATGATTTTACATTTTGTGATTATCAAAACGTAGAGATATCGAAAAATATTAATAACGTGTTCAGGCATTATTTATATCAACACTTATCTTTCATAAGCTTCTCAAATTCTAAACACATATCTTTCCTAGTAGATCCAAAGATAATGTCATCCACATACACCTGCACTAACAGAAGATCCTTCTTGTGCTGTTTGATGAACAGTGTCTGATCAATTTTTCCTCTTTGAAATCCATTTTCTAATAAGTAGGAAGCTAGTGTTGCATACCAAGCTCTTGGTGCCTGATGAAGGCCATATAGAGCTTTCACTACTCTGTACACTTTGTTTGGATGTAATGGGTCAATGAAGCCTGGAGGTTGTGAAACATACACCTCTGGATCAATTTTACCATATAAAAATGCACTCTTGACATCCATTTAGTAGACTGTGAAGCCTAAAAATGAAGCATAAGCTAGAAACAGCCTAATTGCCTCAATCCTTGCTACTGGAGCATAAACCTCATCATAGTATATCCCTTCTTCTTGTGTGTACCCTTGGGCTACTAATCTAGCCTTATTCTTGATCACTATTCCTCTTTCATCCCTTTTGTTCTTAAAAACCCATCTAGTGCCAATTACCTTCACACCTGTAGGTAAATCAACTAGCACCCAAACCTTTTGAATCTTGAACTGAAGAAGATCTTCTTGCATAGCCTCTAACCAGCTTGAATCATCTAAGGCTGTAAGAATTGCCTTTGGTTCAACTTGTGAGAGAAAACATACAAACAAGCAAGAGTTTAAAAGCTCATGCTGTTTTGAAGCATAAAGAGCATCAAGAAGCCCTTGTTGGTCTGAAGACATCAATTGTTGTCTTGTCTTCACACCTGACTGTATATCTCCAATCACATGTTCCAGGGAGTGAACTTTGTGAATTCTTGATTGTGGTGTAGAAGGAACTTGATAAGATGGTGGAAGATTGTTGAAATCCACCTCATTATCTGAGAATTCTGCTTCTTTTGTTTCTGAAGAACCATCAGCAGAGTCATTTGGCCGAACAGCAGAATCAGTAAGCTTATCAGCAGAATCATCAGCAGAAACAGATACACTACCAGCAGCAACAGAAATACTACCAGCAGAAACATTTTGTTGTTCCTGAGTTCCATATTCTTTACTTTCATCTTCAACACCTTCTTTAGCTTTGCTAGAAGAAGATTCATCAGTTGTCGAAGTTGATTCCACAAATAAACTTGACCATATTGGCATTATCACATCATTTTGATCTTTCTCTAACTCTGCCTCATTTGTTGTATAAGAACCTGCAAAATCATTAGTTTCTGCAACAAAAGGCACGTAATTCATTGAATTTGTTAGATACTCTAGATCAAATAGCCATTTTGGTCCTTGACCTTCTACATTGGATTTGTTTTCTAAAAACTCCACATGTAGATTTTCTTCTACTATTTCTTTTCTTGTGTTGTAAACTCTAAATGCTTTGCTATTAAGAGAATAACCAACAAAGAATCCTTCATCTGCCTTACCATCGAATTTTCCTAAATGGTCTAAGGTATTGAGAATTGTCACATGACATCCAAAAGGTCTAAGAAATCCTATTGCAGGAGTTCTACCATTAAAAAGTTCATATGATGTCTTATTGTGAGGCTGCACAACTAAAACTCTATTTTGAACAAAGCAAGCAGTGTTGACTGCCTCTGCCCAAAAATTTATTGGTAGCTTAGAATCAGCTAACATTTTTCTAGCAGCTTCAATTAGTGTTCTATTCTTTCTTTCAGCTACACCATTCTGTTGTGGTGTTCTAGCAACACTAAATTCTCTCTTAATACCTTTTTCTTTGCAGAAGTCATCCATAACTCTATTCTTAAACTCTGTCCCATTATCACATCTAATGACTTTCACTTTCTTGCATACTTGGTTTTCTATCTGTGTAATGAAGTCCTTAAGGATGCTTGATGTCTCATCCTTAGTGGCTATAAAGAAAACCCATGTAAATCTACTATAGTCATCAGTAATAACTAGATAATATCTCTTATGTATTATGCTCATTACTGAAACAGGTCCAAATAAGTCCATATGTAGCATAAACAAAGACTGATTGATAGAGTTAAAAATCTTGGGCTTACAAGTGGCTTTGTGTTGTTTGCCTTTTAGACAAGCAATGCATGTTTGATCATTTTCAAATCTTTTGTGAGGTAAACCTCTTACCAAACCATTCTTAACAATTTTATTTACAGTTTTGAAGTTAATATGACCAAGCCTTCTATGCCATTTCATTGATTCATCCAATGAGGCCTTTGCAACAAGACAAGTTAAATTCTTTTTAGGAATAATATTCTTCATGTCTACACTGTACATATTGCCCTTTCTAGGAATTCTAAGAAGTACTTGACTTTCATCAGGCATCTTAAAATCAGGAGAAAGTACAAGACATTCAGTCTCACAGAAAAGAACATTATTCTTTTTGTCACACATTTGTGAAACACTAAAAAGATTATAATTTAGCTCTTTTACATAGTACACATCTTCAAAATCTAAATTTCCGGTTTTGATTGTACCTTTACCAGAAATTTTGCCACGAACACCCCCTCCAAAGGTAACATATCCTCCATTGAAAGCTTCAAAATCTGAGAGATAAGACATGTTTCCTGTCATGTGCCTTGAACATCCACTATCTGAGTATCCTTGATCCTCTTCCTGATCATTTAAATGTTCCTGCACACAAATAAGAGTGTTAGTTTCTTTTGGGGATCCAAGCCATTACTGACTTGGATCTGCCTCTTGCATCAATGTAATTGAATCTTTTGAGGATAGTTGATGCAACATTGGATTTGAGAATCCAACATGCTGAGGCCTTAACAGCATTTGCCCTTTTTCCCTTAGCAGCAGAATGAACCACACGTTTAGCAGCAGAATCTGCTAACTTTGTAGTTCTACCCTTTGGTTTCCAAACTTGTTTTTGGACCACTGCTTTTGTTTGAATGGGCCTTAGAACAGTTGTTGGTGCACGTTTGAAAAATGTTTTTGCACCCTTAGCTGTTGATTTTGGGTTAATAGTCATAAATGGTCGAGCAGCAAGAACAAATTTTCTAGCAGCAGGATCATTTGGTCTATCAGCAGGATCAGATTTTGAGATAGACTTGTTTTTGACTACTCTGGGGTTTGATTTCTTAGAACTAGAGTGAAAGTGAGATTTAGGTGTTTGCCTTTTGTGGTTCACTATATGGTTTTCATACCCAGATACCCATTGGTTGCAGAAAGCTGCAAGATGGTCAAAACTACCACATGTGTAACAAGCTTTATTATAAAAAGCAAAGTCATCACCTAATTGGTTAGACTTGAGGTTGTTCTAATTCCTTTGGTTACCTCTGGGCTTGTTGGTGGTTCTATATTGCTCACAATATCTAACTGGTTGCCTAACATGCTTAATGTTTGATTTAGGCCTATCAGTATTGTGTTTGACTACCTTAGGAACACTTGTTCCTACTTTCTTAACCAAAACAGGTTTAGACATAACCTGATCTTCTTCATCATCATCACTATCAGTTGTACAATCTTCAACAACTATAGTTTCTCCTTTCTTAGCAAAGGACACCTTGTCCTGATAAAGTAAAGTTTTATCTAAACTTTTACTTATCTTTGCTACCTTAAGGCTCTTACTAGCCTTAGAACCATATTCCATGATTGGTTCTTGAAACTCAGCTAAACCTGTATGTGCTAGGTCAACACCTGGAGGTGAAGGAACACCTCTATATGGTGGAGGGACAGTTTTGTAACCTACACCTGAATTAGCTTTATCAATTACCTGAGCTTCCCAAATCTTATTCATTCTTTCTGAGGCATGTGCTAAAGTATCTATAGTAACTTCAACATTTTCTTTTTCAGTTTTGACTTCAGATAAACGTCTACTTTGATCATTAAGTAATTCATCTCTAAATGCTATTCCTCTTTTTAAAGCATTTAAGTCATCAGTAAACGTAGATTCATTCTTTTTAAAATGTTGAATCTGTCTTTCTAAAACTCCTACACACCTCTTATGATTAGCTAAATTATGAAGGGCATCAATTAACTCTTCTCTAAAAGCATCAAATCTCTTTTTAATGTCTTCATAATTTTTAAGATTAGGACATGAATTAGTACAAGTAGGAATGGTATCTACCTCTGAATCAGAAGAAGCCATTAGAGCAAATTCAGTGGCCATAAGAGCAGCATTTGGTGGTGCATCCTCTTCAGTAGCCTTAGAGCTCCAATCATATCCAATACCATCAATAGCCAGCATAGCCTTTGGCTCTTCCACCAGTACTTCCTTATTCCTCTCTTGCTTATACCATGTGTTCCTATTATCCTGCTTCCTTGGGCTTCTACATTCTTTAGCAAAATGTCCCAACCTATGACAGTTAAAACATTCCACTTTCTTCTTATCGAACCCAGCAGTATCATTACCATTTATGGTAATTTGCTTTCCAGTTTTCTGCCAAAACTTCTTAGCCCTCATGCTAAGTAAAGCAACTTGCCACTTAATATCCATCTCTTCCAAATCATCACCATCTACCTGCTCAAGGTCTTCATGATTTAGAGGAGAACCACTAGATTGACTGGTTATAAAGCCATAAAATGTTGGATCTCCAAGTCCAGCAATATCCTTTTGTAAACTAGTAGAAGGAACACCATAAGTAACATTAGAAACACTTTCAACTTCATCTACCTCTTATTTATGACTAACACTAGGAACTGATAAGAGTGCAGCATTCCCAGAACTAGTACCATAGTTTCCACCTCTCTTTAGACTTTGTTCAACAATTTTAAAGTTGTTGAACAAATCATTAAGCTTCATTGTTTCAATTTCTGGTTTGTTCATCCAGACAATAACATGAGTATGGAAATCAATAGGTAGACTTTTCAAGAACTTCATGTTGAGATCTTCCTTCTCAGTCTCAACACCCAACACAGCTAACTGACTGACAAGCTTGTGTAGTCTTGAAAATAGTTTATCAAGAGACTCATTACTAAAAGCAGTAAAATTTTCAAATTGGTGCTTTAGTAAAGTCTTCTGTGTCTTTTTGGTATTTTCATTACCACCAAACCATGCACAAATCTCTTCAAAAAGAGTTTTTGCATCAAGATATTTGCTAAAAGATAGCATCTGCTCACCAGGAATGGTCATAAGCAACAAGTTTCTTGCTTTCTGATCATTTCTCTTCTGTATCTTTTCATCATTGGAAACTGGTCCAGTATTTCTTTTTCTAACTGTTTTCCCTTCAACAAGAACATCTGAATAGCCTAAAGTGAAGGAATCACCATACTGAATTATGTCCCAAAGAGCATAATCTTGAACCATAAAATATTGCTCAACTCTCATCCTCCATAACTCAAACTCATTGGGTTTGATCATGGGCAACTTTGCAGCAACATTTGTTTGAACATCTTGTACATCCATTTCTTGTTTCTTCTAAAACAAACAATATCAACCTGAGCTCTGATACCACTTGCTAGGATCCTGGACACACGATTAAGGTGGTTAAACCTTGTGACTTTGTGTGTATGATATGTTGTGTTAAGATGATTAAGTGCGCGGAATTCACTCAAACAAACTTAGAAGGTTGTGTATGTTATGGAAATGGAATTGTTATGTTTGTTAGTTAGCAATGAACACATAAAGATTATCACCAAATGATTCAATATTATTAAGGATAATAATACGAGTGATCTTGAACTATCACTAGGGTTACAACCTTGAATCTTAAGTTTTTCTAACTTGTGATGTTTTTGTGTTTGTTCTTATCTAACAGTTATATGTTCTTGCAAAATAACATATGCATGGACACTTGACTAACTCTCTCTATATCTGTTACACATCACTAATATCACAACTAAGATCTCTTTTATAGTCCAAAAGATCTTTACATATTGCTTAAAGTCTTGGCCGACTTACTTTGTTAACTTATCCTTTTGAGTGTCAGAACATAAGATACAACATGTATCTATGTATACAACTTGTTAACTAAGCACATGGGGTAAGATATTATCTACCGTATATTGTTGACCAAAATACAATAAATATCTTTTCGATCTTATCCACTCAGCAGCAGAATGTTCACTATCAGCAGCAACGAGTTATCGCTATCAGCAGGAACAAGTATCATTATCAGCAGAATCAATCAGCAGAATGCTAAGCCTATCAGCAGAATCATTTATCACTAACAGCAGAGTGAAATGTTCTATCAGCAGGAACAACATTAACAGCAGGAACCATTTGCACTAGCAGCAGAATTACACTTAGAGTATTTCTTGGATTAGAACCCGATATTAGACATCGTGAATATTTAATTCCCAACAAATATTGCTATTGCTCTCATTTGCTTGTCTACAAACAGAGTTTTTAACTTTTCAAAATATATTTTTGAGGGTATGGCATCAAATGTTGACAGTAAAACAAAGTTTTTAATGTATCCCAGGTTTGTTCAAACAATTTTGAATAAAAAGAAAAACCTGCTTACAAAACCAACTGAAACTTTTGGTACGCCTAGTCTACAATCTAAGGTTTTTCAAAATATGGCTATGGCTAGTAGACTTTTTGAAGGGGAACCAGTTCCATTGTTTCCTCAAATGATTCAAACTGAGTTGGGTGAAGGTTCAGCAGTTCCAACTGATCCCCATCACGCATCCACTCAAGTATTTGAAACAACCCAACAACCACCTATCACTTATAGGAGAAGGTCTAAACCTAGTCTAACTAGGGTTGTGACTAGATCCTTGCCCAAAGATTCACCTCTCATAGCAGGTAATACAACTAGAAGTGATGAGGGTAGTTCTTCACAAAATGAATTGACGGCTTTATGTACCAAGTTAGTAGCCAAGGTTGACACTTTGGAGAAGGAGCTAAAGCAAACCAAGGAGGAATTCAAAGCTCACAAGGAGAATTTTGCCAAAGTTTATACCAAGCTAACAAAAAGGGTGAAGCAGCTTGAAGAACAGTTGAAGAAGAAAAGGGCAAGAGTGGTATTGGATGATGATTCTGATGATGATGATTCAGATGGTTCAGACGGGGATGATGAAAATTCTTCCAAACAGGGGAGGAAATTTGGTAAAGAGAGGAAATTTGGTAAAGATAAGGATAGATCAGGATCTCAGGGGAGGTATGAAGAAGGTTCTGAACATGATAAAGGTTTTGATATTGGTTCAGGTTCTGGTTATGTTCATGAAGAAACAGCTGAGACAGAGCAAGAAACAGTTCAAACTACTGAGTCAGAGCAACAAGCAGTTCCAACTGAAGAAACTTCTGCTGAACAAGTTTATGAAAGGAGAAGAGCAGATAAAGGGAAGAAGCCTATGACATCTGAAGAAGTGGCTGCTGCTCAAGAACTTGAAAGGCTTAAAAGGTTGAAACCAAAAACTCAAGAACAGATAGATCATGATGCAGAAGTTGCAAGGCAATTGGAAGAAGATGATTTGGCTGGTGAGGAAGCTAAACAAGCTCAGATTGCTCAAGATGAAGAATTTGCAAGAAAATTGGCTGCTGATGATATAAGAAATATAGCTGAATTCATGGAAAGAAAAAGATCAAATGAAGTAAATCAAGAAGAGTTCAATGAACAGTTACAATATTTTCTGGATTCTGATGTGATTGTAAGAGCTCAAGCTTCAATGGTTCTTAAAGATAAAGAGTTGAATGAAGAAGATAAGACAAAGGAGCTTAAAGAATTCATACTCAAGAAGAATGGAGTTGCAACATGGGAAGATCTGATTCATAGAATAAGAGAAAGACAGAAGTCAGGGTACAAGACAAAGTTGCCAGCAAAAAAGGAACTTGTTGAGGATATGAAGCATTATTTGAAGAACTCAGCAAATTACTCCATGAATGATTTCAAGGGAAAGTCTTATGCTATAATTGAAAAAGAATTCTATGAAACTTATGCTATTTTGAATTCTCCAAGAAGAAGTTTCAAAACAGGTAAAAAGAGGGAAGCAGAATCTATGGAATCAGAAGTTGCTAAGAAACAAAAGTCTGAAGAAGAAGGGTTAACTAATGAGAAGATCAGAAGTATGATGGTGATTATTCCAGAGTCTTCTTACATTAAACCTTTGCAGGTAAAACATCCAATCATTGACTGGGAAGTGTTTACTGATGGTAGAATGAAGGGATGGAAGATTATCAGACTTGGAGATATTTCTGAAAGATATAAGTTGTTTGAAGATTTACTCAAAGGCTTTGACAGAGAAGATCTAAATCAACTATGGAGCTTAGTAAAAGAGAAATTCAGAGATATTGATCCTATTGAAGATAAAGATAAAGAACTATGGGTTCAATTGAAGAGAATTTATGAACCAGATGGTGGAGAGTCGATATGGAGATTTCAAGCACAAGTCAAGGACATCACTTGGAAGTTATTTGGAATGTGTGGAGTACACAGAGTGTCTACCAAGGATGGAATAGAGATCTATATGCTGGTTGAAAAAGATTATCCACTCAGACCAGGTGTTTTGACAATGATGGCATGTGTTAGACTGGAAGCTAATGAAGAGTCTGAGATGGCTGATATGCTAGTGACAAAGATATTCAACCTTGCACAGGAAGTGAAAGCTAGATCTAAGAGATTTGCTTGATGGGTGTTTGAAAGAATTTTCAGCATTAAGAAGAAGAAGCTTAATTTGAAGAAACTTAGTGATTTGGATAGAAATCATAAGTTTAGGGGAGGATTGTTAGGAAATTAAGCTTAAGCAGTTAAGACTGTTGGAGGTAACAGTTAGGACTGTTGAAGATGGAAGTTAAGACTGCTGAAGAGTGTTGAAGACATGAGCAGTTAAAACTGCTAGAGTGAAGAAGTTTGTACGGTTTATGATTTATGTAAGTAGATAAATATGGAAAAGATATTGTGTATATCGTATAGAATTAGATTGATAGTTATCTTGTAAAGGAATCCTTAGTCTATAAAAGGATTGCATAGGTTAAGGTTTAGATATACAATATATGAAAGATTCAAGGTTGTAAACCCTAGTGATAGGAGATCACTCGTATTATTATTCTAATAATATTGAATCGTTGAAGGTTATTATTCTGTGTTCTTTATTTTATTCAAATCATACAAAACACATAAGGTCTTCTAAGTGCTAGCTAGTAAATTCCGCGTGCTAGACTAAGTATAATTCTTCGTATCACATCTAACACAAGGAGTGTGTGTAGATCCGGTCAGGATTTCACTTGTCTCATCCTTAGTTTTCATAAAGAATACCCAAGAAAACCTACTATAATCATCAGTGACAACAAGGCAGTATCTCTTAAAGTTCAAGCTATTCACAGAGGTAGGACCAAACAAGTCCATATGCAACATATATAAAGCTTGAGAAATAGAGTTTTGGGTCTTTGACTTACATGAGGCTCTGTGTTGCTTACCTTTAAGGCAAGAAACACAGGTTTGGTCATTGAGAAAAGTTTTATTTGGTAAACCTCTTACCAACCCATTTTTAGCAATATTGTTAATGGTTTTAAAATTAACATGACCAAGCCTCCTGTGCCCCAACATTGATTCTTCCAATGTGGCTTTTACAACAAGACAAGTAAGTCCAACCTTAGGAACTAGTTTATTCATCTCAACACTGTATGTATTATCCTTTCTAGGGATTTTAAGCAATACTTGACTTTCATCAGGTAGCTTGAAATCAGGAGAAAGTATAAGACAATCAGTATCAGTAAATAAAACTTTGTTCTGTTTATCACAAATTTGTGATACACTGAAAAGATTGTACTTAAGTTCTGGTACATAATACACATTTTCAAAATCAAGGTTACCAGTTTTAATTACCCCTTTACCAGTAATCCTTCCTCCAATACCACCACCAAAGACAACTGGTCCTCCATCCAGAGCAATAAAGTCTGAAAGATATGACATGTTGCCTGTCATGTGCCTTGAACATCCACTGTCTGAATATCCTCTATCTTCTTTACCATTTGAAGGATGTTCCTGCACATAAAATAAAGGTGTTAGTTTCTTTTGGGGATCCAAACCATCACTGGTTTGGATCTGCCTTGTGCATCAAGATGAGAAAACTTGTTGGAGGTCTTTGATGCACCATTGGGTTTGTTAGAATTTCTAACCTAATGTGCTGAGGCCTTGACAGCATTGCCCCTTTTTCCCTTAACATTTAAGTGCCTAGCAGTAGGATTTGCTGGTCTAGCAGTTGAAACTGCTGACCTAGCAGTTGGAACTGCTTGTTTAATTTTAGGCACCCACTTCTGATTGGTCATTGCTGTTTTCTCATAAAAATGCCTTTTAACTGTTTGTGCATGATTTGAAAATTGTTTTGCACTTGAAACAGTTTGCTTGTTATTAAACCACTTATTTTGACTAGCAGTTGAAACTGTTTTGATGCCAGTCTTTAACATAACAGCTTTGGGTGACATCTTATGATTTGCATTAGGGCTTGTCAATCTAGTTGGACTATTTTGAGTTACCCTAGCATTGTTCCTATTCACCCTTGTATTCCCAGAAACCTTCCTTTTCCATGGGTTAGAATCACAATAAGCAGCCATATGATCAAAACTTCCACAAACAAAGCACACTTTTCTAATCATGGCAAACTTATCATCCAATTTCTTAGATTTTGAGTGATTCCAGTTCCTATGACTACCCTCAGAACTTGATGATCTGTTCTTAGTCCTATACATCTCAGCATATCGAACACTTTTCCTAACTGGTTTTATGTTTTCAGTCTTAACCACTTTAGGAGCATTTTTAACTTCTACCTTAACAACATTAGGTTTGACCTTAACCTTTGCATCCTCATCATCAGATGTCCAATCCTCAATAGATGGTGCATCTGAGTTCCTATCAGAGGACATCTTTTCCTCAGAAAGAGATTTATCACTAGCACTCACAAAAGAATCTTCTGCCTTAACAAATTTAACAGGATTCTCACTAATCTTAACACCATATCCAGGAAAATCCATATCCTTAAACTCTTCTAAACCTGTATGAGCTAAATCAATTCCTGGTGGAACAAACATTCCTCTAAGAGGGGGTGCAACTGACTTATACCCTAAACTAGATTTAGCTTTGTTAAGTATTTGACTCTCTACTATCTTCTTAACTCCATTTGAAGTATGTTCAAGAGTATCTACACTTAACTGGATGTTTTCTTTTTCCTTTTTAAGCTTCTCTAGTTCATATACAAGTCCACTCATTTTATTATCTTTTATTTGCAATTCCCTCTTTAAAATACCTATCTCATCAGAGAAGTTTGACTCATTCTGTCTATAAAACACAATTTGTTCTTCCAAAATAGCTAATCCTCTTTTATGATTTGTTAGACTGGAATTTACTTGATTAAATTCAACTCTAAGATCATCATACTGTTTCTTAACATTTTCATAATTTTTAAAGCACGACAAGAGTTTGAGCATTTTTCAAGTATATGTACCTCAGAGTCTGAGAAAGCCATCAAACCCAAGTTAGCTGGTTCCTCTTCTTCCTCCATGAAGCTCCAATCAAATCCAGCTCCATCTACAGCTACCATAGCCTTGGAAGAAGGCTCTTCAACATTAACTGTTCTCCTTGTTCCTTGCTGATTCTTAAACCCTTGACCCTGGTTGCTTTGTTGTCTTGGACCTCTACATTCCCTGGCAAAGTGCCCCATCTTGTGACAATTAAAGCATTCCACCATAGACTTATCATACCCAGCAACATCTCTTCCATTGAAGGTAATTTTATTCCCAGTCCTTTGGTAATACTTCTTAGCCCTGATGCTTATTAAAGCCAACTGCCACTTTAAATCCATAGCTTCCAAATCATCTTCAGCAATTTGAAGAAGATCTTCATTAAAGATCTTAGACCCACCAGACTGTTCTGACACAAATGCATATATGGTCTCTTCAGTCAAGCCAGCAGTACTAGTTTTTACACTAGCAGTGCTAATTGTTGGTTTAGCAGTACCAACTGCTTCTTCATCTTCATGATTCGAACTGTTTGAAGAAGATACAAAAGCCATATTCCCTGAACTGGAACTGGTGCTACCACTCTTCTTGACCTTCTGCTCAACAATCTTAAGATTATTGTAAAGCTCATTCATTGTCATTTTCTCCAGCTCTGGTTTATTGCTCCAAACCATAACATAAGTGTTCCATTCAGCAGGTAAACTATAACACCCCAACCCGACAAGGGTAAAGATATCACAAAAATGGTTTCATATCAGATCAAAACCAAGCATACATTTACAGTAATACAAGAATCTCAAAGGTTACAAATGAAATACAGAAATTACAAGGTTACAAATGCGAATACAAATTCTAAAATATAATAACTTCTAATCAACTCTAATCCAGAATAACTATTAAGTCTTCTAAGTCCAAGGTACTCTCCACTCATTCCCAGCTTCCTACTAAAACCTGCCGCAGGAAAAGAAATGCGGCTGAGCTTAAAAAGCCCAGTGAACAGATATATATAAACGAAATCGAAAGCAAAAGAATGAAAGCAAAAGAATGAACATATATAGTATGGTGCAAAGGGGAAAACATAAGGTATAAATAATGGAATCAAAGAAAGAAAGGGTCAGTAATCCACCACGAGCCCGAACACAAATCAAATATAGTAACCATGTCTTCATAATCATATAGAGGGGAGACCTCTCAGATAATCAGATAATATGAGGGGTGTCCTCATTCTTCAAATGGAGTAGCTAACTCCCGAACTTGTGAAAGACGTGGATTGCACCCAGCATCAGTCACCGAACAATATATAATATCAAATCATGTTAAGTCCACGAACACGGACACGAACCTAGGATTGCAACCCATACGCCCCCCGAACAATAATATAGGCCATAATAAATAATAAAGCGCGCATAGCAAAATGGTGACGGTGTGAGAAATCACTCGCCCACACGTGAGTCATGCCACTGGTGCATCAAATGACACGGCCATGTTACCTTCATGGCTAGGAAACGAACTTGGCTCGGGTATCAAACTGAGGGGTCAAAGGTCCAAATCAAAGCAAAGGTTATCAAACAAAGGTTCAAATAGTCTAAGTCATCATCGGAGGTTCAAAAATCGAATGGTTCATTTAAAGTAATCTTTATCAAATGATTTTCATAAAAATAATCTTTAATAACGGTTTTCACAAAAGTAGTCTTTAAACGTAGTTTTCATAAAAGCTTAGCCGAATTCCAATTAAAAGTGGTAGCGCATATTTCATAAACATCATTTTAAAAATAGTTTTTCCTCAAAACATTTCCATAATATAATTAAAAGGTTTTCACATCTATTTACCAAAATCAAATGAACCTTCGAAGTATCAAGTGTCTCGAATACTAATATCACAAGGTAACGAACGAATATCAAATGGATCATTAAAGAGGCTCAAAGCAAAAGGGTCATATCGAACATCAAAGTCTAAATGAATCAAACAAACGAACCAAAGTGTAGGGAAACATAGCAATGGCTTAGGGAATCTTAGAATGAATCAGAATCGATGAGTCATGAGAAAGAAAACACCCTTACTGAAAAAGGGTAGAATATCTGTACCTTAAACGGTCATGATGCTTTAGTACAAAATCTGAACTTAATGATGTGGCAAGCGATCTACAATAGTTAACGAAATTCCATGTTAATAACTACCAAACTAACTATTCTTTTAGATTTGAATAATTATGGTTGTAGTGATAATTATTGTTTGACATTCTTTAGTTAGATTAATGTGACACTAACGTACTGAATTCATATGTCCTACTAATGTACTTAATTTATACATAGTATTTGCATGGTCATTATACTATACTACATGATTGTCTCTGCTTGATTACTTTTATTACTCCATATAATGTAACTTCCATCTCATAGATACACCAATTTTCATCAGGTACATGCGGATTAAAATATATTGGAAAGCTTCATCTTCTATCTTTGACATAACAAAACGTATAGGTTTATAACTTATATAATTTAGGTTTTCGATATAAATACGTAGCATAGTCACTCGTGAAATCATGCAAACACACTTAGTTTTAGTTGTCATTAATCTTAGTAAAACAGACCAAACATTTTCTATTCGATCATGATCACGTTTAGCCCTCACGTTAAAACCCATGCATGTTCATATTACCATAGTTTTTAACATCACATATAGTCTTCACTTTTTAAACCTTCAACTAATCATTCATGGTGATTATGTCCTTATATATGTCATATTAGTAGTAAGCTAGGGTGATTTATAATTGATTAGTGATTTTGTATTAGGATGATAGTTCAAGATATACCTCGACGTTACGATAGATCGAAACCGAAACACGAACACGAATACAAAGCCAACTCAAGAACGAGCACCAGGAAACAATGAGACATGATCGAACTGAAACCCGAACAGCCAAAGTACAATCGCGAACCCAAAACCTTAATCCTTCACGAAACAATACACACCACGACCCACAATCTGCTACGAAACTCAAACGAAATCGATTACCCGGCCAAAAGTTGCTGCGAACACTGGAACACAACTACACGATCACCAACTGAACTAGCCTTCGACTCCCGTTTTTGTAGAGAGGAATACGTCTGGAACTTGTTTAAGTTTTTCTTTCTGTTTTGGCTTACAGAGGTTGTGGTGAGATATACACGAATGGGCTAGGATGCAAAGGCTGTCAAAACGTGTTCATACTAAAAAAAAAAGGAATGTCGTGTTTGTATTTTAGGAAAATATGTGATCTTATCTTTTCACCAGGGAAGGTGCGTGTGAGTTGTGAAATAGAAATACATATTATACGTTCCATGAAGGAGTGTACCATGAAGGAGTGTATGTAGAAAAGTTTAAATGTTGTCAAACGTGTGATTAACAAAGAAGTCGCATTTTATTTAAGGCAAGAATAGCAATGATCGTATCCTTAAAAAGACACACGCGTATATAAATTGTATATCTTCCATAATGTGAACAAAGGTGGAATGTAACATATTCTTAGCAAGAAATTGGGATAAACGTATCTTCTTGAGAAAGAAAAACGTGTGGGCAAAATTAGGAGATAGGGATACGGTTTAGACATAGTGTAATTTAAAAGGAAAAAAATGTATAAAGCTATAAATTATCAAATCTTGTATTATCTTAATACGGAGAAAGATACTTATATAATGTATAGTAGGATACTTATACTAGTTGACACACATATTTATTTGTTTATTTTAAACTTTTGGTATAAGTCAAGGATTAATAAAATGTCAATTCAAAACTCATTATTAAACTTAGGTTATAATTTATAATACTCTTGCATAATTAATTGTATGTTCTTATAAATTTAAAGTTGGAGGGGCAAATTGGGAATTTCAAATGAATGAAATTTTAGGGTTTTACATAAACTATTTAGAAACTTCATGTTGAGGTCTTCCTGAGGTATCACAATCTTCAACACAGTAAGTTGATTGATGATCTTTTGAAGCCTATTAAAGATATGGTCCAAAGTTTCATTGCTTGATGCAGTGAAGTTCTCATAACTTTGCTTAAGTAGGGTTTTCGGTGCCTTCTTGGTAGCTTCATTGCCACCAAATCTTTCCACCACTGCTTCAAAAAGAGTTTTAGCCGACTCGTAATGGCTAAAATTCAGCACTTGATCATTAGGAATTGCCATTAGTAACAAATTCCTAGCCTTCTGATCATTCTTCTTTTTGATTCTCTCCTCGTTTGTAACTGGCTCAGTGTTAAGCTTTGTGATCTTGGAACCATCAGCACGTGTTTCTTCAACATGAATTGGTTTGAAGGAATCACCATTGATAATGATATCCCATAATGCATAGTCTTGCACCATGAAATATTGCTCTATTCTGAGCCGCCATAAATCGTATTCATTCTGTTTCAGCATGGGGAGTTTAGCAAGGATTGAGGTTTGAGGTGTCTCCATGTCCATCTTCTTGGTTGCTAGTGAGTAAATACTTCTGGTTCTTCTAAACTCAAAGTATCAGAAACCTGGCTCTGATACCACTTGACCGGATCTAAACACACACGTTGTGTTGGGGATACTTTGAGTATATACTTGATAGCACGCGGAATTTACTACCAAGTATCTAGAAGATGTTTTGTGTTTGGTGATTGATTGAATAAAACAATAAGAACAAATAAGAACACAAACTATATCAACCAAACAATCACTTCAATATATATCGAACGATTACAATATGAACGTGAAGCTCTTGATAATTCGTATGAAGGGATATATTAAAACCCTAACTGAGGATCTCTCTTTATAGCACAAAGAGTCCTTTACAAGTAAACTATATTCTATACAAATAAGATATTCATCATATCCATTCCATATTTATCTTCACACGGTTTCACCTTGATCTCTCAAGCAGTCCTAACTTTTCTTCATCAGCAGTCCTAACTGTTCTTCCATCAGCAGTACTAACTGTTTTTGTATTCTTCAACCGTACTAACTGCTTAACTTTAATTCCCAATACTTTTCGGCATGTAAATTTATTTATTATGTCATAATAAACTTATATAAGTTTATTATGTCATAATAAGTTCATATTATAATAATAAGTTTATATAAGTTGAAAAGTTTCAAAATAAGCCACAAACAATGAGCTTATGAAACATAAGTTTAAAACCAAATAAACAAAAAGCCAACTATATAAGGTTGAAACAAACACGCCTAAGAAATCAAACCAAGTAAAGACTTTTACTTGTATCTAGCAAGAATAGAAGTTAGTGTCTTGTATATTTCATTATGATAGTAACAACGTTTATTATTATTATTATTATTATTATTATTATTATTATTATTATTATTATTATTACTTTATTATTATTATTATTATTATTATTATTATTTTTATTATAAATATCACTTTATTAGAAACATATAGGATTTACAAGAAGTTAGTAGGGAGCCGAGATACTAATTGGGCTCCCACTCCTCTAGCTATAGAAAAGTTAATCCTACTAAAAATATGAGCAGCGACACGTGCTCCAATGTCTTGAGTCATCGAAAACTTTCGAATACGCTTCAATAAAGTTACAGCGTCCTTTTCAAGTTCCCCAAAAGAAGAGAAAGAGAAGGGGAGGAACCCATATCCCATACCTGCTCACTTAGCCTCATACTTGACGCGTTTACGTTGTGCAGCCTCGATCACCACACGACCCGGCATGAAATCAACCATACCAGTTTGCGTCAAGGGCGATTGATGAAGCGAAAAGTGTACCGCTTTTAGGGGGTCATTTAAGCCCTAAATCGTATTTATTTGATCAAATATTGCCCTAAATCGTTCCTTTTGTCATTTTAGGTACTTTTGAGAAGAAATCTGGAAAAGGAAGCATTTTGGACGTTTTTGGAGCATAAAAGTGAAGAAAACGACAAAGTCTCAAAATTATGCTGGAAAGTACCTTTGACGGCGTCAGGGATTGGTCCAGACGGCGTCATGGCTTGGCAAAAGTGGTGGATATGAAAATTACTCATGATAAGCCAGAGAGTTTTGCATGAAAAATCTGACGGCGTCACCCTTTAATGTGATCAAGGCCATCACGGTTTAAACTAAAGAGGGACGGCGTCAAGCTCAATTCTGACGGCGTCACCCCTTGATAAGCCAGAGCGGATTTTGGAGCACTAAAGAGGGACGGCGTCAGGAAGGCCATCCGGGAACCCTAAAAGCGGCGAGGTGACGGCGTCAGGATCTATAACGTGACGCCGTCAGCCCTTAAACTCTATATATAGTTTTGCAATTTTTTGTCATTAGTGTGGAACTTATTGTGTGTAACTTTGGAGGAGAAACCCTAAGACGAATTTCTGCCATTTTTAAGGGTTTTCATACCCTTGGATCTCCCATGTTTAATTGAAGATAAGTGATTATTTAATCATTCAATATGTCTATGTGTTGTTTGATTACATCTTGTTCTTGTCTTTTGATTAACATGCTAGGCTAGATTTATCTTGTGTTTGCTTAGATCTAATGAAACCTAACTATTGATTATTGGTTATTAGTGTGTTATTAATTGTATTGGATGATTGTTCATCGATGTTAGGCTTAAGAAAACTGGCTAACTTCCTATACGGTAACTTGCTTGAACGTCTTAAGAAACATGAACCAATGCGTACTAAGGTTTTTATGGTTGTATTTAATGCATGAGCGAATTCTAGTGATCCCATGTTAGGAGCTTCCTAGCCGGCTCGACATAGGAGTGAAGTAGGAGCTCATAGAGTTGGGGAAGTACGTACGCCACCCCACGATTGGTATTAAGGAAACACCCGTCATCCACGCAATTAATACACACTAATCAACCGGTAAAAGATAGTTAGGGAGTAAGGAAATCTAAGTAAACACATTTCTCTCCACATAAGTTTCATCAACCTTTTCATTTTCAGTTATTTTATTTTATTTGCATTTGTAGTTATTTGGGTGGGTTAGTTGACTAGCAACTAATTCCGCCCACTCTTTCAAACTCGAGATTTTACTTGCTTTCAAAAAATTATAAAAACATAAAAAGAATCTTCTCTCACCCTTAGTCCTTAAACCTATTAGAGTAGTTTTTCAATCCTAACGACACTATTCCCTGTGGAGAACGATCAATCCCCCGTACTTACCACTACACTATACTACATCGGTCAGGTACACTGCCTGGTGGGGTTGTAAGCCTCTTGAGATCCCTCGAGAGGTAAAACCTGTTGTAAGGTCGCAAAACCACGCATCAAGTTTTTGGCGCCGTTGCCGGGGAATAGTTATTGTTTAGGTTGAATTTTTATTTTATAGGTCTACTCACTAGATTCCTTTCTAGTGAGATTTTTATTTTATTTTTCTAGGTTTTCTTTAGTCTATCTTTTTTTTTCTTCATTTCTTTGTTCGTAACCATTACCATCCGACATCATGGAAGGTGGTAATATCCTCGATCCCAATAACCCACCACAACAACCACCACCACCTCCTAGAGCCCGTACCTTAGGAGACTACTCCCGTCCTAGCCACCATGGCTATCGAAACACCATTGAGCTCACTCAAGGAGCCAATGTCACTCCCTTGCGATCCGACACCATCCGGTTGGTGCAAAGCGGATGCGTATTCCATGGACTTCGTTCTGAAGATCCTAATCAACATCTCAAGGACTTTCTCAAAATCGTTGATTCTATAGACCTTGATGTTGCCACTCGAGAGACGACCCGACTGCGTCTCTTTCAATTCTCTCTGCGGGACCAAGCTAGTCAATGGCTAGAGCGTCTAACCGCAGGTTCCATCACCTCTTGGGATGATCTCACCACTCGTTTCCTTGCTCAGTTTTTCCCACCGGGAAGAACTACCAAGCTAAGGAATGATATCTTGATGTTCCAACAACGTCAAGGCGAAACCCTCTACGAGGCATGGACTCGATTCAAGGACTTACTCCAGAAAGTCCCTCACCATGGCATAGAACTTTGGCTCCAAGTCCAAATCTTCTATGACCATATCAATCTCTCCACGAGGCAAACCATTGACCAATCGGCTGGTGGTAAGCTACGTGATCTAAGTGCGGAACAATCATGGGCTCTCCTAGAAGATCTTGCTCTTTATGACAACGAAAGTTGGAGTGATCCCCGTGATATGAATAGAACAGTCAAGGCAATATCTTTGCCTTCGAACAATTCAAGCACTTCCGACCGTAGGATCATAGAACTTGAAGACCAAGTCAAGTTTCTTATGAAATCCTACGAGGCTCCTAAACCTTCAGGCCGAGTGAACAAAATCACTTCTTCGTGTAAATTATGTAGTGGTCCCCACAACACTCATGATTGCATGGAACTCCCCAAACAGGCTTTCAAAGAATTCGCATCCTCGCGAATCGATAAGGCGGGAGATAAGTGGCTCACCACTAATGATGGACCCAAGAATTCCGAAGATAGGTATGAGGCATGGAAGAGTAAACCAGACTTTAGTTGGAACCAAACTCGAAGCGTATCATTCAATAACTCTCCCCTACTCACCTGGTCTGAACATTATCCTCACCAGCATACGCATAAACAACAAAATCGCGAGGAATCACTGCAAAAATTCATTCTCTCTCAAGAAACACAGCTCTCCAAACTTGAGAATCAATTCAGACAACAACAAGTTGATATGAACAACAAGGTTGATAACCTGTTAAAGGTTATCAATGATCGCATTGCTGGCAGGTCAACTTGCGAGCTGGCACGAATTAATGAGATCAAATCTGTCACGGTGACTCACCAAACACCCCCTCCTGTAAAAATCAAGCACCCTAGTAAACTCTTCAAACACATATCACAAAACGGAAAAGAAACTGGAGATACTCATACCCCTTCGAAACCACTCCACTTCGTGAACACCATTACAACAATACCTGTTCCTAAACCCAATCTGGACTAACAATCAACCGAGAACGTGGACAATGAAATGGAGGGTGAAGTTCCCGAAAAGAACCCCGAGGCGCCCGGCGACTATCTAGACTCACCAAAGAACTCGAGTACAAGAGAGGTGAGTGATGAGGAGGGCTCGGAAGAGAAATCCGAAATGCCTCCTGGGCTCCCAGGACTGCTAGACCGCCCCCTAGTGGAGGAACTTGAGAGGGGCACAGCAAAGTTGCCTATGGGATTTGGAGAGAGAATAGAGAATGGCGCTCCCAGGATCTTTAAGATATCTTGCACCACTAGGAAAAAGTTTATAAAAGATGCCTACATAAACCCCAACTCTTCTATGAATGCAATATCCCTCTCTCTATATAACGAAGCCTTCACCGAACAAGTCAAATATGAAGGGTCTAATATCATCGGGGTAATAAGAAGGGTACCAATTGTGATAGAAAAGTTCCTCTTTCATATCGAGCTAACTGTATTTAATAACATGGACTCTATCATCAGCCCATCCTTAACTAGCCTTGTTCTAGGCAAACCATTCATAAACGCAACGGGAGTGATACTCGATGAGGACGATAGTAGTGCATTATTTACCGATGGTGTCAGGAAAGTGATTTTTCGGGATGGCGGTGAAGAAGTGTATGAGTATCAACCATCAGCAATTTGCAACGCATGGGGGCTACACGGTAGAAGGCCTGGCCGAATTAAGCAACGTGATCCGAATAATCTCAAAATACCTTGCATGATTGGTCACAAGCATTTTTATAATGTTTACATTGACACATGTTTACCCAAAAATGTGATGTCCTTGTTTCATTATAACAACATTTGCAGATGGGGAATGATTCATAAAGGGATGGATGACGTTGGCATAGATGATGATGTACAGGTGTTTGTAGGAAATATGACATTCACTATGAGCTTCGCAATCGTCAATAATATCGAAAAGTACATCGATCCCAGGTTATCACAAGTTGTTTTTGGGGCCCCTTTTTGCAAGGCCACAAGCTTGGTTGTGGACGAGCTCAATGGGATCATGACTTTCACCGATGGGATTAGGGAAATCTCATACCAAACGCCTTACAAGATGAGAGAATTCAAGGAGATTGATTATGGAGGGCTCGATGAGCTAAGTTCCCAACTCGTGTTATGTGACGATGATGTGAGACGGGGATGTAAGGATACTTTTGACCTGTCAAGTGGATTCTTTAAGCATGATAAGGAGCTTAGTTCTAAATACCAAAACAATCCTTTTGATCTCGAGGATCCGAAATACCTTTACTATGAGAGTGATTCTGATAGAGAATCAAATGAGAATGGCCTAGGAACCGTGACCAATGATGGAATCACGTAATGTACGGTGACTTTGAGTCTAGCTACAAGACTCGTTAATAAAGAAAAGCGCTTCTTGGGAGGCAACCCAAGCTTTATTTGCTTTGCGTGTTTATTTATTTGTTTGTTTGATTTTATTTGTTTCCGTATGTGTGTTTAATTTTTATTATTATTGATTCATGTTCAAAACTAAATTGCGAAAATGCTTTATTTTGTTTTTAACTTCGTCTTAACTACATATAAAGGTATTTTGCAAAAGGTAGTGAGAGATATTATCCGTTTTCATTTATGAGATTTATTTTGATGACACTTGAGAGATGTGAGTATCTAAACACTACTTGTGAGGTGCTAGTTTGTAATCTCCGTGCTTATTATGATTAAAGTGGAACGACTATTTGTTGTAATTACTTTTATATTAGTGTTAAATGACCCCTAACTTGTATTTTGATTAGAATAAAAGCGCATTTGCTTGAGGACAAGCAAATCTCAAGTGTAAGGGTATTTGATGAAGCGAAAAGTGTACCGCTTTTAGGGGGTCATTTAAGCCCTAAATCGTATTTATTTGATCAAATATTGCCCTAAATCGTTCCTTTTGTCATTTTAGGTACTTTTGAGAAGAAATCTGGAAAAGGAAGCATTTTGGACGTTTTTGGAGCATAAAAGTGAAGAAAACGACAAAGTCTCAAAATTATGCTGGAAAGTACCTTTGACGGCGTCAGGGATTGGTCCAGACGGCGTCATGGCTTGGCAAAAGTGGTGGATATGAAAATTACTCATGATAAGCCAGAGAGTTTTGCATGAAAAATCTGACGGCGTCACCCTTTAATGTGATCAAGGCCATCACGGTTTAAACTAAAGAGGGACGGCGTCAAGCTCAATTCTGACGGCGTCACCCCTTGATAAGCCAGAGCGGATTTTGGAGCACTAAAGAGGGACGGCGTCAGGAAGGCCATCCGGGAACCCTAAAAGCGGCGAGGTGACGGCGTCAGGATCTATAACGTGACGCCGTCAGCCCTTAAACTCTATATATAGTTTTGCAATTTTTTGTCATTAGTGTGGAACTTATTGTGTGTAACTTTGGAGGAGAAACCCTAAGACGAATTTCTGCCATTTTTAAGGGTTTTCATACCCTTGGATCTCCCATGTTTAATTGAAGATAAGTGATTATTTAATCATTCAATATGTATATGTGTTGTTTGATTACATCTTGTTCTTGTCTTTTGATTAACATGCTAGGCTAGATTTATCTTGTGTTTGCTTAGATCTAATGAAACCTAACTATTGATTATTGGTTATTAGTGTGTTATTAATTGTATTGGATGATTGTTCATCGATGTTAGGCTTAAGAAAACTGGCTAACTTCCTATACGGTAACTTGCTTGAACGTCTTAAGAAACATGAACCAATGCGTACTAAGGCTTTTATGGTTGTATTTAATGCATGAGCGAATTCTAGTGATCCCATGTTAGGAGCTTCCTAGCCGGCTCGACATAGGAGTGAAGTAGGAGCTCATAGAGTTGGGGAAGTACGTACGCCACCCCACGATTGGTATTAAGGAATACACCCGTCATCCACGCAATTAATACACACTAATCAACCGGTAAAAGATAGTTAGGGAGTAAGGAAATCTAAGTAAACACATTTCTCTCCACATAAGTTTCATCAACCTTTTCATTTTCAGTTATTTTATTTTATTTGCATTTGTAGTTATTTGGGTGGGTTAGTTGACTAGCAACTAATTCCGCCCACTCTTTCAAACTCGAGATTTTACTTGCTTTCAAAAAATTATAAAAACATAAAAAGAATCTTCTCTCACCCTTAGACCTATTAGAGTAGTTTTTCAATCCTAACGACACTATTCCCTGTAGAGAACGATCAATCCCCCGTACTTACCACTACACTATACTACATCGGTCAGGTACACTGCCTGGTGGGGTTGTAAGCCTCTTGAGATCCCTCGAGAGGTAAAACCTGTTGTAAGGTCGCAAAACCACGCATCAGCGATGATCCAGTCAAATCAACACATACATCAAGTCCTCCATCCCACGAGTAGAGCAACAATCATATTATTATTATTATTATTATTTTAATCATTAAGGCACTCCTGTTTAGTTAAGTGAGAGTGAATATTTATGCTAAGCAAAATTAATTTTACGTTCATAAAAGTATCTGACAAATTAGTTAAACTAGACGTGTAGTCGAGTATTGTGACGATATTTTCTATCGTCAAATAGTTATAGTTTAAATGTTGTAGCTAAGTGTTTCGTGTAAAGTTAGCAATTGATGCCGACAAGTATTTATCATCATCCGAGATGACAACATATGATTGGGAAAAAAGAAAACAGTTGTAAAGGTTGAGTAATTTTATAAACAAGATTAACTTTAGAAACAAAAACAAAGGCAACTATTTTTAAATACATTTTTATTTGAGAAAGTAAATAAAATATTGAAATTATGTTTTAAAATGGTATTTTGAAGATTAAACATTACTCAATTATAAGTTTTTTTAAAATTGGAAAAAATATAATGTTACATCACATTTTTTGAGAGATATCAAAGTAATATGACTAACTAAAAACTCATTTGGAAGGGATTATAACATATAAAATTATTTATAAAGTTAATTGTGTGTTAAGTGTAAGCTTATAAAAGATAATAACTTACAATTTTTTTCATAAAACATTGTGTGTTAAACAAAATTATAATACTAGATATTTATTTTAATAAGCGCAAACTCTCTAAACTAAAGTAATCATATAGTTGATCTGGTTAACTCAGTCAAAATTAAGTTTTAACTATTTGTACTACTTATAAAACATTGAGTAAACTGCAAAATACATCCCTGTGGTTTACAGTTTTTGAGACCTTACATCCCTGTCAGAAACTATTGACATATTACATCATTCGTTAGCCAAACGTTTGCCACCCTACATCCCTCGTTTACAATGAGGACTAACGGTGCAACTTATTTCATCGTTATCTCTTAACGAGATAGATAATATTACACCGTTAGCCTTCTGGACTATTGGTATTTGCACCGTTAGTCATTTTTTTACGTTTTCTCTATTTTTTGTACGTTTTCTCCATTTTTTATACGTTTTCTCCGTTCTTTTATGTTTTTATCCATTTTTTTTTACCTTTTTTTACGTTTTTTGTAAGTTTTATCCGCTTTTATCCTTTTTTCCGTTTTAACCGTTTTTATTTGTTTTTTTACGTCTTTATCCGTTTTTTATGCTTTATCCATTTTTTTACATTTTTTGTAGGTTTATCCGTCTTTTATCCCCTTTTTTTTTTTATGATTTATCCGTTTTTTACGTTTTATCCTTTTTTGTACGTTTTATCCGATTTTCTACGTTTTTTGTATGTTTTATCCGTTTTTTCTACGTTTTATCCTTATTTTATCCATTTTTTATATGTTTTATCCGTTTTTTTATGTTTATCCGTTTTTGTACGCATGTATCCATTTTTTGTACGTTTTATCATTTTTTACGTTTTTTGTACGTTTTATCCGTTTTTTAACGTTTGTTATCCGTTTTATCCGGTTTTTGTACCTTTTTTAACGTTTTATCAGTTTTTGTCTGTTTTTTGTACGTTTTATCCATTTTTAACATTTTCATCCGTTTTTTTTTACGTTTTATCCGTATTTGTACGTTTTATCCTTTTTTTACATTTTATTCATTTTTTAACGTTTTTGTCCCTTTTTTTTGTTTAAGTTTTATCTGTTTTTGTACGTTTTTATTCATTTATTGTGCGTTTTATCCGGTTTTAACCCTTTTTTTCTTTTTTTTTTACGTTTTATTCATTTTTTCCTTTTTTTATCTGTCTTTTCATTTTTGTACATTTTATCCGGTTTTTATCAATTTTTTTATGTTTTATCTGTTTTTGTACGGATAAAAAGGTATAAAAAATGGTTAAAGCGTAAAAAAAGGGATAAAACATACAAAAAAAAAGACAAAAACGAATAAAAATGTACAAAAACGGATAAAACGTAAAAAATGGGTTAAAACGTACAAAAAATGGATAAAAATACGGATAAAACGTACAAAAAATGGATTAAAACGTACAAAAACGGATAAAACGTACAAAAAAGGTAAAAAAAATAGGGTTAAAACGTTCAAAAATGGATAAAAACGGATAAAACGTACAAAAACGGATAATAACGTATAAAAACGGATAAAAAGTACAAAAAACGTAAAAAAGAAAATGATAAAACATAAAAAAAAAATGGATAAAAATGTACCAAAATGGATAAAACGGATAAAAACGGATAAAACATTCAAAAAACAGATAAAAACGTACAAAAATGGATGAAACGTACAAAAAACGTAACAAAGAAAAGGATAAAACATTAAGAAAAATGGATAAAAACGTACCAAAACGGATAAAACGTTCAAAAAAGGATAAAAACAGATAAAACGTACAAAAAAAGGGATAAAGCATACAAAAAACGTAAAAAAACGGATAAAAACGTACAAAAACGAAAAAAAACGTAAAGAAAACGGACAAATAGCGTAAAAAAAGGGGTAAAACATACAAAAAATGGATAGAAACAGATAAAACGTACAAAAAATGTAAAAAACGGATAAAACGTAAAAAAAGGGGATAAAATTGTTAAAAACGGATAAAACGTACAAAAAATGGATAAAACATACAAAAAACGTAAAAAAAAAAAAAAAAAAAAAAAAAAAAAAAAAAGGGTTAAAACGTACAAAAAATGGATAAGAACGTACAAAAACGTACAAAAAACGGACAAACAAACAAAAAACAAAGATAACGTAAAAAAGGACTAACGGTGCAAATACCGTTAGCCTTGAAGGCTAACGGTGTAATATTATGTATCTCGTTAAGAGATAACGGAGAAATAATTTGTACCGTTAGTCCTCATTGTAAACGGGGGATGTAGGGAGGCAAACGTATGGCTAACGAATGATATAACATGCCAATAGTTTCTATCAGGGATGTAAGGTCTCAAAAACTGTAAATCACAAGGATGTATTTTGCAGTTTACTCTACAACATTTAAGCTCATTTCTTGAAAACTTGATAGTTTTAAAAAAAGAGTAAAGTTAATTGTCTAATTTACCTTTCTTAAAATCTCTAATTAATAATTTGAAATGGAATTAGATAGTAATGGAAATTAATACTTTGAAGCACACGGTTGGAAACTATAAACTAATAAATGAAATCAAAACTCGAATTCATTATACATACACGGTTTGCAAAGTGCAAATGAAAATGAAAAGTTAGACAAATCAAATTAAACATACATGGTTTAAAAAACTTAGACATACTACATAAACTTATATTTAATACTTTCAAATAATTATCCTAATCCCTATTATACAAACACCATAACCTTTTTGTTACTTTTGTGGTAACTAGACGAGTACCCGTGCATAACAATGAGATTTTATAGCGGCATATAGTTATAAGACAAAAATACACCGTTGGTCCCTAAACTTGTCCAAAAACATTGCAGGGCCCCCAAACTTGGGAAAATAGTCGTCGTGAGTCCAAAACTCAAGTTTTTGAGGCCGATTGAGTCCCTTTGACCGTAATCCGTTGGTCAACACCGTTATTTGCTGTTTTGCTCTGTTTTTAGTTAAGGGCATAACGGCCATTTCATATGTTTGGATTATTACTCATATAAATCTACTTTTTTTCCCCATTTTGTTTACCATCGTAACTTAAAACTGATTCATTGTGACTTAAAACTGATTCATGAAACTGGAAAGTTGAAAACTAGTTTGACATATTCCTAGTTAGCCTACTAGAGAAAATGTATCATCTGCGCGGGTAATTCCCTAGTTGCGGTGCAGTTATCACCAAACTATTGATTGTGTTTAGTTATGCAACTGATCCAAACATAGTAGACCCTTCTGAAGCAATGTTTTTTTTAATTTTTGAACCGATAGTATAACTTGAAATCATGCTGTCAATGATTGCCACAATGTATTTTGTACTTTAAAGTGCATTGTTTGCTTAAGACTCGGTTGCTTTACAATATATATTTCTGTGGGAATCATACACTAGAGTGGAGGTGTTATATCTACATGTGTACGAATACACCAATGAAATGAAGTTATATCCATTCATGTAGCTTTAATCTGTGGCTGCCAGAACCCAATGTTGGGCCTATTTTACCTATACTGTAGGATGAATAAAAGGGTTGGTGTTGGGCTCTTAGCTCTTTCTCTAAGCTATACTAGTTGAGTGTAAGTCACCTTTTAATAAATGAACATATGTTCCTTAGACTAGAGTTGTAAATGTATTTAGGTTCTTACCTTGCATCCAAACAAGTGCGTGTACGTATGTGACAAACGGTAATTTTCCCCTGATATTTTAATAATAAATGTTCATTTATTATTGCCTAACTGCTAGATTAAACAATTATGTGTTTACATAACGATTACGTGAAACAAACCCGCACACTGTAGCATACAGTAACTCACCGAAACTAATTAATTTTATCAGAATAGGTGAAATTTTCACTTTCTGACGTTTACAAACACCGACATAACAAAACGAGAGGTTATCTCGTTTTCTTGAAAAACGACACCACACGCGTACCGACACCACATTAGTAAAAGTTCACCCTTATAAATTCTTTTCAGAGTCAATAAATTCCATTCTATGTCAGTCCGATAAAACGACTCCTGATTTTTATTTAAATTTCTTTTATTACTCACAACGACTCGAAGATCTCAAATCACACCGGGATTCAACGGGACCCGAGGAACATTTAATACATCCCTAAAAATAAATCTTATCATCCATACATTATTCACTCACTCACATTTTATTTAAAAACCCAACACTTACTTTTTTTAACACTTACTTTTTGTTAGTTAACTCTTTTAATTTACTTATGATGCTACCAATATATATATATATATATATATATATATATATATAATATATATATATATATATATATATATATATATATATATATATATATATAGATAAAGCCATCCTTATCATAAACCCACGCCTTCCTCTCTCTCTCCTCCACAACTACCATTTCTTCTGCACCGCTGCTCCCATCAGAAAATCGCCATCTTCATTGTCTTCTTCTCCAGATCAAAAACAACAAATGGTGGTGGCCAAGTTTTCTTTTATCCTTTTTCCTTGTGTCCAAGAGAAGGACAACTGCCATTCCGATTTTCGAGTCCGAGAGTCCGCACTTGGAGCCAAGAGAGTACAAAGACGAGGACTATGGTTTCTATTTTAGGCCATGGAGCGTCTGATCTTCAGGAAAGGGGAATCAAACCTCCCTTGTTTCTATTTTGTTGGCTTTATTCTTTAAGTGAAAACTTAGGATATGATGATTATTGGTGTTTGGTTGTAGTCTAAGTCGAACCTACTAAGGTTCAAACCATAGTAGGAGAATTTGATGTTTTCATATCTTGGTCAAGTTACCTCAAAAGTGTTAGATTAATAACCTGTGACTACTTGTGTTTCAAATTGGGTTATGATGGTTTGGTCGCGGGTCAAAACCCACTGTGGTTGAACCACAGTGGTGAACTTTTGGTTTGGCTACTTGCGCCTTTGGCCACAAGCTTACAACACTAAAA